>JACEII010000032.1:3600317-3613697 GCA_014332785.1 Antheraea mylitta
TTTTCAAGTATCAATTTGCCGAACGGCTTTGGGTTGGTTTTTAAAGTAAGACTTTTTTCTATCGCCTATCTATTGCATGTCGTATTACAACCGGCTGCAGAGTAGGGGTAGTGTGAGAGGCTCTCAGCAGAGCAGCCAACGCCAATATGTATATCATTTGAATGATTGTATTCACTATGCATTCAATACTTTATTTAATATATTTTATAGTTGGATATCAAGTCGACTATTGATTTTCCGTTATTATACCATTTTGAAAATTATTAAGTTAAATTTAAAAACGCGATTTTAATATCCTAAGTCGAATAATTATTTGAAGATTTTCAGTTAAATATCTACGAACGGATTTTATTTACCTGAGTGGCTTTTTAAAACAATGTTCTAATGGTATTTTTAATTTAAACATGACCTGTAAAGTAGCAAATTATAGAATAGATAATTGAATCAGATTTATTAAAAAAAAACTTTCAAATATGTTCCATTTATTAACAAAATACTTTGGATATTTTTTTTTTTTTCGTAAAATCGATCCTGCTGCAAAAACGTATTTTACTGGATTATGAATACGATATGGCGACTATTTTGTATAAAGCTGAATAAGAATGTTGTATAATTAAAATTCAATTCTAACAGAACTTTACGAAACATTGTAAAAGTACCATATAATTTTAATATCGATTATATAGTTCTATATTGACATTGTTGTAACATTAATTTAAATACAGATACAGTTCCGTTTGTATTATTTATACTTTCATGTCGTTCTAAGCCGATTTACAATAAAAAAAAATATGTTTAAGTCTTCGCCAGACTTTATGACCTCTCTGAATACAGTTATGCCGAACACAAATTTAGGTATACACACGAATATGACTAGCGCATAAGCCTAAACCTGTGGCTATATTCGGAGCGGTCAAAAAGATTGGCGAGGGCTTTGTACTTTTTTACAGGTAGTAAATTAATACGCCTACCCACACTGCGAGTCATTCGTTTAATATCAATGATAACCCTGTTATAATCCTAATGATGTGTTGAAATATGATATGTATGGTTTTTTTAATATGATTTTTAGTTTATAAGCGTAATTTTATGAGCGTTTGTAAATATATGACATAAATTATTTCATAATAAAATAATCGATCAGCTTTTGTTGTTTCTATTTTGTTATTAAAATAAAGAATTTGTTATACAATCGACAATTGAAGACAGAAGTGGATTGGTAACTTGTTATTTTTCAGAAATTTGCTCCAAAGTTTGGTTACTAAATTGATTATATTATATAGTGGCCTTTGTCCGGGACTTCGCGTGGAATAGTTACTTTTGGCAAACGCTAACTGGCAGCGGGAGCTCTCAAGAGGAAAAAAATCCCGATTTTGAAACATTCTTCATTGGTGCTTCACTCCTATTGGTCTTATTGTGATGGTTATGGTAACCGTGATAGCCTATAACCACACTTTATAAATGAGCTATATAACAATGAAAGATTTTTTTTAAATCGGTCTAGTAGTTCCTGAGATTATGGCTTTATTCAGCAAGACTAGGATAGTTTTACATTTTATAAAAGCATGACAATAAAAGACAATTGTTTGTCAATGACAATTTTTTTTTTACTTTATTTTTGGCAATCAATCTTTCAGATTACTATTGCCATTGTCGAGTAATCAATAATGTTACAATATCAAGCGTCGTGTCAATCAATATTCTAACAAGATGGTGGATCTCTTGTTAGAACCCTCCAGGGAGTTTTTGTGGCACCTCAGAATTTCATGCTCCGTGGTATTATTTTCCATTCACTTCACTTATGCACAATAAACTAACCATATTACATAAAACACCACCAACTTTACACAATATAGAGTCAAGAAACACAAGATTATGAATAAAATATAAAATCCACTACATGACAGACTGAAATCCCGCCAAAAACTCAATGACAATTGACCATAGTACATAACATTTAGTATAGAGTATACTAAGGATATTAAAGTTTTAACAGACTATGATGTGTGATATGGGGCAGGCGTCGTGATGCGCGTGCGGAAACTGATAACATGTTTACAAAGAAATTTAGTAGGCAAAGTATTTTTTTATTTCTTTTTTGTAGTTATCCTCAGTTTATAAAATTTATTATCAAAAGAAAAGGTAGACGAAGTCGTGGGTTAGTAGTAGAGTAGTAGTAAAATATCAATAACAATAAAATGACAATTAAGAGCCCGCCAAAAAGTTCCGAGTTGACAACAGGCCGCGTGTACTGTCAGTTATAGTTTTTTACGCAAAGTGAATTCATGTCAGATCTATAGATTATTTATAAACAAACTATATTAAATAGCCTTGTTATAAAAACATTATTAGACGTTTAACAATGAGAATGAAAGAATTTAGTATCTATGTCATAGATTACGTTTCATGAGATCAGTTTTTACGGCATTGTCAATCGCAAAACACGTTCGATATATGTATATATGACAATTATTTGTGCTAAAATAATGTAGAGCTCCACATATAATTAATTATATTTTTTTTTCTTTAACATTTTACAGTTACATTTTTTTATCTAAATGGTAAGTAAATTCTAAATCTATACTAATATTATAAAGAGGTAAAGTTTGAGAGTCTGTGACGTTGTAGGGGGTAATCTCAGCAACTACGGGTCCGATTTGAAAAAATCAGTGTTATATAGCTTATTTATCGAGGTAGGTTATAGGCTATATATCATAATGTAAAGATTAATAAGAGCGAAGCACTAATGAAAAATGTTTAAAAACCGTTTTTTTCCCTGTTGAGAGCTTCCGCTGCGTGTTAGCGTTAGCCCAAAGTGACTATTCCACTCGGATGAAATCGGGGGCTGAGGCTAGTAATATAATGAACGCGAACGTGAGTTTGTTACATGGTGCTTATGTATTAACATCATCGCGTTCGTCAATTGCTAGCACGGCCGGCTCGCGCTACGTTTTTTTTTACATGTCTAACCTAACCCAACCCAAATCTGTTTTGTTTTACCTTAAAAATCGTCAAGTTGCTAATATACAAAACGCAGTGCTCTCGTCGACCACTGCCGCGGCCAGCTTGAGCTATCGGTTTCGCAAGTCTTTTCGCGGGGGAATCGAACAAATCTCACCTAACCTAACTTTTCCTGTCTCTATTTTCCCGCCTTAATTCGGTTAGGTTTGGTTAAACTTCTGAAACAAATACAGAGCGAACGCACTAAGGTGCCGTTAATACACAAGTAGCTTACATTTTCACGCTTTTTTCATCTACTTTAATTTAATTACTCAAACGTTTATCTTGTCAACACGTCATCAGGGGTAGAAAAAAATACAGGATACCTTGTATCCAAAAAAAGTAGTTACCAGATAAAATAGTTCATTTCTATATAACATAAGTGAAGCCGCACGCAAAAGCATTTAAAGTATTTATAAAGGGTGATTTTTAAAACTTGTGTTCTACCGTCTGTATCACGATGAAAGCTCTGATGAATTATTTATTTAAATCCCTTTCTCCCCTTTCCACAACCGAACTACACGCACTGGGCTTCGTAGCCACAGTTTAACGATAAATTGTATATAACTAAAAAGTCCGCATCATCATATCTTAGCCGTACGGTGAAACTGTGGAACAATCTCCCGGCCAGTGTGTTCCCTCCTTCCTGTGGTCCTTCAAGCGTAACATGAAGAGACACTACACAGGCCAGCATGACAGCGGCGATCGGCGATGTCTCTCAGTGATTGCCGATGTTTTTGGATTCTACTATGCTTACCATCAGGCATAGTACAGTCACTTTGTCCTGCTACAATAAAAAAGAACTGTCATATTTTTAAGTTTGGCCATTTTGGCGTCCTTGAACTTGTTACCGTACGGCTGAGTTCCTTAATCGCTCGGCCAGAAAGCGCGGTGACTCTGTATTGGCCCGCCAGCGTATAGTCAGGTAAAAAAAACTTTATACTTGTGTTCCGTACAATATAGGAAATCTATTAACCGGAATTAATAATAAAATCCAGTATTATTTCAGCCTATATTAAAATGTCCCAACATGCGTTACTCCTATCTATATCCGTGTCTTCAGTGATCGCTTTCGTTTTGGACGACCATCAGTACTGCACGGTCAGGTACAAGAGATTATGTCAAGGAAAAGGCCGACACGTTGCTTGCGAGTATTTCCAGGTAAGTTTACTATCATAAAAGCGCAGTAAGAAACGATAGTCTTTATCGAATAAGCGACGAGTAAAAGATGAAGTTGCAGTATGTGGGCATTGAATTTGTCGATATTTTAATACAACTAGAACGTCGTGAAATTAATCTCTTATCACTACCAATAACCGTACAAAAGTGTGGCTGTAGTAGGACACTCGTCTGCATCCTCTTATCAGTCAGCAACCCGTGGACTAGCGGTGAATTTCACTTCCGCACACTCGTTGCGATACCCCTCGGCAGCGACTTCTATGCTCGACCCTCTAGAGTAGGCGCCTCGAGCAAACTGTTAGCGCGCTACAGTGACACAAAAATAATTAACGCATATAATTCACAAGCTCAACACATAACAGATTAGCTCTATGTACACGCACACAATAGTGGAAGGGTTTTATTTTTCCGAACTTGTTTATAATTACAGTGGTTATAGTGCGTTGTTGTTAGGTTCAGTAGTTTTGCCGTGATTGAGTCTCAAATAACAGTATTTTTGCAGGATGGCCCAGGTGAATCATGCCACAATTATACATCGATTAAATTTACAGACGATTTGAAGCACTTTATCACGCATTATATTAACAGGTGAACATACGATTTTCCTTACTCTGTAAGACTATTTTATTGAAACACGCACAGACGCGAGTATTTTAAAGTGACTATGATACTTTTGGAGCGCTCTTAATCTAATATCTTTATTTATAAACAGGTAACTGGATGTCTGACTGACATAGTAACACACAACCCATATTTCTACAACTCGCTAGGGTCGTGAAAATTTGTGTTTTTTTTTATACTTTAAATAAATAGTAAAGAAAGGTTTTTGTAAATTCAAACCCAATAGGAATGAAAACGTAATGAAAGATCGTATGGAAATTCGTTATCTTTCCGTTAGTCAGTCAGACCGTCAATTATTCTTTTATATATAGTACTAGCTGTTACCCGCGGCTTCGCACGCGTTTTTTTTAATATATCAAATAAATTTAAAATTGTGATTACACATCTAGTGTAAATTACAATAATACTATTTCAAAAATATTTGTATCACACGCACATCGTCTACTGTAACAGGTAACGTGTACATTATGTATGTGAATACTAAAAGTGTATCGAATGGGATGGGATTATGATCAGTCACATAACTGGAATTTTAAACTATATATCACCCTCAGTGCTCATGCTATATATGAAAATAATGAAAATATGAAGCTACACATTATCGAACAATATTAAATAAAACAGCTAATTAGTTACTTATTTGCCCGTAGAATTCCCGTTCAAATATTACTTGTAGTCCGGTGAAACTATTAAGCGTAGTCATTTCTAAGAAAAAAAAAACATTCAAATAGGTCCAGTCGTTTCAGAGATTACCCAGAACAAATAAAAAAACAGACATATCGACAGAGTTAAAAAATATGTTGATGTTTGTAGCATCACAGATTGTATTCACCAAAAATAATTTTTTTTAATATAAATTACACTCACTTTACTTTTATAATACGTAATATACCACAAATAAAAAATTGGCAACAAAACTAATGTAGAATAGAGTTTTTTAAGAGTGTTTGGCGGGATTTCAGTCTGTCATGTAGTGGATTTTATATTTTTTTCATAATATTGTGTTACATGATTCTATATCGTGTAGAAATTGGTTGCGTATTATATAATATCGTTCGTTTATTTTGCATAAGTGAAATGTATGAAAAATAAAACCACGAAACATTGATTCTATGGTCTTGAAGATTAAGAAGATAAAAAATTACGTTATATTATGTAGAGGATTCGGCGCTTATACCTTTACATTAACTTGGGCATAGAAGAAAACTAACTATATTGACAACTTCACAATTGGCTGTCTTATTGGACGAATATTATTACTACTAAACTTTCTGAATAACAACACAAAATAGACTTAAGAAATGTTTGCGATATAAACGTAACACGTATAATTAAGAATCGAAAACAATACTAACGTATAATAAACTTTTTTAATAGGAATACAAAATAAACCATGAAAATATTTTTGATAGAATGTTATCGCGTTACCATGGCAACGCATATAATACTGACATTAACACGCAGCGGAAGCTTCCAAAATAGCCCGATTTTGAGACATTCTTAATTAGTGCTCAGATCCTTTTGGTTTTAAGGTGACGATATGTAGCCCATAGCCATCCTCGATAAATGAGCTATCTAACACTAAATTAAACTTTTAAATCGGATCTGTAGTTCTTGAGATCATAGCGTTCAACCAAACAAACAAACAAACTCTTCAGCTTTATATATTAGTATAGATAGGATGCTTTTTTATAACAACATTTTTTTTGGAGGTCAAAGTAAAATTATCTTGTAAATATTTAAAAAAAATGTCTAAAAATTTGGAACAGGAACAGAAAAAATCTCCTTAAGATTGTAATAAATTTAATTATAAAAAAAATCTTCCTAATCAAACCTCTTAGATCAGTATTTCTCTAAGATCTAGCTTTCACTTTGTTGTAGTATACTAGATTATTGAGTGGAATTTAAAAAAAAATGGATTTACCGTTCTAACGATATTTGTCAATAGTTATCTATTTTCCGACCTATGAGTAAAGAAAATAAATAAGTAATGTAACATTTAACACATTTTAATTATACTTGTTGATAATTCATTAATTTATACTGCTTACTTATTATTCTTATTATATTTACATTACACTATACTTACATAATACTTAGTATATTTGTTATTAATTCAAATGCCTATTAAATTAAATCATAATAAAACTTATTCAGTTCCCAATTAGCTGATAGATGGCGCTACAGACAATGAAGCATTGATTTCATTTGTTACTTACATTGAAACTAAATAGCAGCACGGTCGCGCGCCCTTTTTTACATAGTTAATTCTAATGTATGATTTTCTATTATTATTCAGTTTAATATTCGTTATTTTTTTTTCGAAATGTTGATATATGTGTATAAACTATTTATTGACAAATCCAAAAATATTTTACAACCTGATGGTACAGAAACTTGATGCCATATAGCCGTAACGGACTTTCGTTGCATTGCTGTCCAGTTACCTCCTAATCGCGCCTAAAGAAGTTTTACTTTAAAAACTGTATTCACGCAAAATATTACAATCAATTTCTCTAATCACAACTTGCTTGATTAGCTGTGGTAGTAAAGATTTTGCATCAAGTACTTAGGTATCTATCAATATACTCGTATTCATTATTTGATTTCTACGTTTAATCTTCTTAGGCGACGTCAGCGTATCGCAGCAGGAACTGAACGCGTGCGTGGAGGCTTGCTCTTACCTAAACCTGAAATCATGATGCTAGTGGTAAGTTTTATTGCAATAGTCTTCCTATACATTTATATCATACATAGCTTGTTTATTTGCGGGGAGTAAATTCCGTAGCTATTGAATTTTAAAAAATATTTCATAAATAGTCAGTTGCGTTATCCTGAGTAATTATTCGTAAATTAAGTTACAAGCAGTTGTTAAGATACCTAACTAATTGTCAGGAATGGGATCGAGAATTGGCATTCCTAGCGCAGAGATTAGCAGACCAGTGCCAATTCGTTCACGACGATTGCAGGGCAACAGGTATGTTCTATTCAAGATACGTTAATTTGAAGACTAATACGAGAACTCCTATTAAAACTTCTATGTATGCTTTTTCTTTTTTCAGCATCTCATTGTTTATTAACTCTCACTTAGATCAAGCCTGAATATCTAGGTCTGTTAAAATTAAATTCTGGTTAATGAAATAAAAGAGGATATTCATTGATAGTTTTACTGCTGATTAACAGATTACACGGTCGTCTAAGCTTTGTTCCTTCTGTAGCTATGGGCAACCGATTAATTGCTATTGCCACCCTACGTGCCGTGGAAGCAGGTAGGGTCATTATTTTACGAGCTTCGGTCCTCCTCTTCGAAACTTTAATTATTGTTGTATAGTTTTAAGAAGTATATATGATAGACCTTGAGAAATAGATATTCGAAACAGAATTGTAGCGTATGTAATTTTGCAATAATTTCAGAAGGGTAAATTAAGATGATAAATCGACCACAGTTAGAGATAAAATATGCATACATCGATAGAAACATGTTGGATTCAGTGGATTTACACGTAGGTAAATTGTGGTATAATGTATATGGAGGCACATCGATGTTCATTTGTTCATTTGATTTATGTAGCCTTGTTGTTCTACGTACGCGAAATTACAGTTCGCTATCCATACGCCGGTCAGACAGTGGGCGAGGTCCGCTGGCGAAGGTCTAGTGATTCGGATGAGATGAGCGCCCAACGTGCCATAAGACGGGTGTTCGATGCATGGTGGGGCGAAAGAAGACGGGTCACACCTAAACACTTAACCACTCCTTTTAGACTGAATACTAGGTTAGTTTGTGTAGTAATAAACATTTCAATTATGGATAAATGCAGTGCCAAATTCATACGGAAGAGGACGTGGTCTTAGTATTAGAAGTCCCTTCGAAATTTGGAGAACCCCTAGTAGCAGAGTATTTTTAACGGTTATACACATAAATAAGTTGGTAAAATAACTTTATTTTTCCACAGTCAGCATTAGAGGTGATATCAAAGAAAAGCTAATAATCTACGAGCTGCATAAATTTTATTTTGGCAACGGTTCCTGGGCTAATTTAATTAACCAAACTTCCAACCTTCCAACAGATTTAGGTTAAGGTGTCCTAGTCTAGTTTACGATACTTTATCGAAATTGGTAGCGCTAAGCTGAAAGTGGAAACAGTATCTGTTGGGTACATATAAGGTACCTGAAATCAGTTTCTGAGCACAAACGCTGCTAATAAAAAATCCATAAATTAAGCCAAACCTCAGATTTCAATTTCAAATAAATTCTTGGCCGCACTTGGATATTTTAAAAGAAACGCTTAAGGTCGGAGCTTCCTTTAGCATCATGCCTTTGTTAAGTAGATTGTTTTCTAAACATCCTTCATTCTTTTGTCTTTCAGAGGTAGTATTTATGGTCATTTCACTCAGCTTACCGTATGGACACTCCGTGCTGTTGGTTGTGCTGCTGTAAGTCACGGAGCCGATTATCCTCGTCTCCTGTTAGTCTGTGATTTCTCTCACACAAACATGCTCGGACAGCGAACTCTGGTACCAGGACCATTGAAACCCTGCCCAATACATACTGTTAGAAGACCCAGGTCATCGTATCCTCTGCTTTGTGGACCGGTTAGTATTATGGACTACTATTTGAAAGTTATTCTGCCATCTAAAAAGGGGCGTAACTGCCATTTATTGCACGATTGGCTCTTATATATATTTGGAATTAGAGAAGCATGGATGCATTTAAGGGTTACATGATTTCATTTATGCCTCGACATAATTTTTTGCCCGCGTGCTTCGTGTGAGTCAACATTGATCTGATGATGCTCTAAGACGGAGCGAAACACGTTTAGACGTGGTAGTGGCCAATCAATTCCAGGCGAAAGTGCAAAGTAGCATCCACTATCAACATAAATTAATTTCAATATTCCTCTGATCATTTATCTGATCATCTCTTAAGTGTACCTTAGAGGTCATAGCTTGCTTCAGAAACGTCTACAAGTGCTTGCCCCACCTAGAAATAACCTATAGTCAGAGGAAATTGATCTTCTGGATCGTTACTAATGCAAGATATTGCCTATGAATTAAGGCAAACTTCTATCTGTGTTCGAACAGCGTATAGCTCTTCAAATGTTAGTGTTTAATCTCCAACTACTCTCTTGAAGTGGTGCTTACTGCTTTTAACTCTTAATGCCAAAGGTACACAGGCAGTTATCGAAAACTGATGATGAACTGACCGACGGAGAGTATAATTATGATAATGTAAATGGTCGCAACGACAACTTGGATGACGGTGAAGAAATGAATGAAGTTAGTACAGGGGATGTAGGCGATGTCTCCACATCGAGAGTGTTGGTTCAAGCTTCTCGAGAAAAAATCAAAGAACCCGTTGATGATGGGAGGAAGTACTTTAGATTTAAAAGTGACGATTTCAAACTTCAAGGTATTCTTTTATGACTTTCATTTACAGTTACGGAAACAACTTTTATGTCTAGAAAGATTCTAACCACATCGAAGTCATTCTAATTTTTGCTAATTTTATATGTAGAAATGTGAGTTTGTTTCTTTACTTGTTACGTCCTCACATTTTAACTACTCAATCACTCAACTACCTACCTTTATGGGTACCTTTCATCCAGAAAATAAGTACTCTTCTCGAAGGAAGCCGCAAATGTCGTATCATGTAAAATTATATATTTCTCTTTTTGTATCCATATTATGAATAGTTGTTGTTTGTATTACAGTTAACAATTTATGCATTACTCCTGTGCAATAGATAATCATTGTTCTCAATTGGTTATCCGTTATTAGGTACTGTTGACAGTGGCAATGATGCGACGAAGTAAGAATTATGCAACAAACGATGTGTGTGAAAGAGAGATCACTTCACTTCGCAACACTATAAGTCTCGATAGGAGCAAAAATATTAATTTAATTTTCAAGTTTTTTCTACAAATTGCAATGGGATACGAAACTGTTAATTATTTAAGAGTAGGATAATTAATAGCAGTTTATAACAACAGTTAATTTAAGATGATAATGTATTAGTATAGTTGTAAGTGGTAGAGCCACGCTGAAGCTATTACTGGCTTCAGCATGAATAGGTCGGTTCGTCCTGGGTAGTACCACCCTCTCACAGAAACACCCACGTGAAGTAACAGTACTTGCATTGTTGCGTTTCGTTCGGTCAGTGAGAGCGCCGGAGGCCCATCTACCTCCTTTTCTTTCCCTCCTTCTCCACCAACATAGGCTGGTAACCCTGGTGTTGCTAGTGTCTATGGGCAGTGGTGATCACTCATCATCAGGTGACCTGTCTGTTCGCTTGTTTCCTATGTTATAAAAAAAAACCAAATCCATAATTCTTTTCACGAAAAAACTTTGATTTAAAAGTTAGAAAGCTCAGATTCAGATCGCTTCAAATCTATGGTAATAGAAGCAAAGCCGCGGGAAAACGCTAGTTATTAATAGAGAAGGTAAACTTAATGGTCATCTCGGAGTAAAAAATTACAGAAAACAATATTAAGAACGTCCAAAGAGAGGAATTCATAGTGGAGAAGCTTGAACAAGAGTTGCAAAGGAAGAAAAGTGGCGATCAAACGAGAGGGTCTGGGTTAATCGCTGTTCGTAAATCTTTAACCAAATCACCGTTTACTGAACTATGGAGGTATGTTTATTACATCTATTTTTAATAAATTAAAACAAAAATTGGTTCAAATAGTTTTTTTTGACAATTTTTCCAAAAAAACGTTCAGTGTAATAGAACTGAGTTAAAATTATATGGTCTTATTACAAAAAAGTTAAACACGTTTTAAACGCTTGCTTTAAAAGATCTCTCGGTGAATGTTCGCCGTTTTGCTCTGTTGTCTCGCTTTCGTTAGGTTAGGTTACACTTGCGAAAAAAGGATAACGCGATCTTGCTTCGGGCGAGCGCGGCGCATTTCGTACGAAACCATTTCTAAACCAAATATTTAACTTTTTTGTAATAACACCGATTAAGTCTTAAAGAATTAGTTTTTGGCGGAGTCTTAGTCTATTCATAATTTTGTGTTAATCGACTCTATTTCTTATAACATTGGTGGTGTTTTACGTAATAAAGTTTGGGTATTGTGTACACGTGAAGCAGATGAGAAATAATACCGCATAGCATGAATTCTGATATGCTACGAAATCTCCCTGGGAAGTTTTTTTTTATATCAAAAGAGACAAACGAACTGGTGGGTCACGTGATGTTAAGTGATCACTACCGTCCATAGACACTAGCGACATCAGGGACGTCGCAAGTGCGTTGCCAGCCTGTATATGGGAGAAGGGGGAGGGGAAGGAAAGAGGAAGGGACGTGGGCCTCCGGCTCTCTCACTGGCCGAACGAAACACAACAATGCAAGCACTGTTATATCACGTCGGTTATCTGTGAGAGGGGTGGTACTACCCCGGAGGAGCTGACCCATTCATGCTGAAACCAAAAATAGCTTCAGCGGGGCTCTACCACCTACAAGAAGTTCTAACAAGACGGCCACCATCTTGTTATAACATTGAAATGATCACAGGAAACTTGTAATATTTGGGGTGGCAACCACCACACCCACACTGATCGGAGTATCTAGCCTAGGTAGTGGACTGTATATAAATTGGCTGGAGGCAGATACCCCTTGAAAATGTATGCCGAAAGTATTTCTTTATAATCGGGATAAAGGCTCACTCACCTGATATAATATGTCTTCGCCGCCGTGGCCGATGGTGAGAGTACCAGTTATCCAAAGTAACTCGTATACAAATCACAAAACACAATTCCGGACCGCCGTGTATATAGTGAATCCGAATTTAAGCGCGGGTTCCGACCAAGTGCCGCCATGCAAGTCCGCCGTACAAGCGCAAGTGACCAGTCCAGACCAAAAAATAATTTTGCATACCCCCAACCAATTTATGTCCGAACAATATTATACATACGCGACAATGACAGTCATCCTTTTTTTTTTTATTATAGCACGGCAAAGTGACTGCTCTATGCCTGATGGTAAGCACAGTACAATCCAAAAATAATAGCGACCACCGATTGACACACTGTCCATCGCCGGTCGCCACTATCATGCCGGCCTGTAATAAGCTGGATATGCACAGGCTGATCCCGAAACGCGACCGGTAGAAGCGAATCACTATTACGGGCTTTTTCGCCATATACATGGTGGTTGCGACCCAGTTGGGTTGTAAAACCCTACCACCCCGCTTGCGCCATTGCCTCGTTCGTTATTCAGCAGGGTGCACCACGTGCAGGTGAGGTTGGCTTGGGTGTCTCAAGTCTTATGATGTTATTCGACACCCCTTACACCCCATCCTATCCTATATAGTTTGGAGGAATTTTTCCGACACCAAATACATATAGGAGTTGTTGAGGCACGCATGCTTGGTACACATGCATGCTTCAATAACTCATATACGTATACCTAGATAGCTTAGCTTAGGTTATCTCAGATAGGTCGCGATTTTTGCACAAAACAGGCGATAGCCCAAACCGAGGTGTGCCGTCGCCCAAGCATCCCAAATCGGCTGAGTGCCTTCAGCGCTCGCCTCGGTAGTTCTGTGAAGCTGTAAAGACCTTTCCAGGTCAACAGCGTTTT
>JACEII010000032.1:3613797-3630534 GCA_014332785.1 Antheraea mylitta
AAAAAAAAAAAAAAAAAAAAAATAGTCGTGAAATGACTAGTTTGTGATGGTTAATTTGTATAGAGAAGTTGCGACATTCTATCCTACCCATTTTTGTGGCCTTTTTCAGCGGAGATAGAACGGGTGAAGAGACAAGAATGACAAATCTAAGGAAGACTGTTTCTTCTGATTCTCGAGTTTCATTTTACGTGGGTATTCAGATTATTGAAATAATATTGAAAAATATTAATAGAAATACTAGCAGCCGCCTGTCGTTTCGTATGCCCTACTGTAACTTTATGTAGCGCGCAACGAGATAGATTTGTAGGAAATTTCCAATTTACTCAATACTTGTTGTTACATATAGGTACACGATGTCTAAAATATTTTTCACAAAATTAAAACTACATTCCCTCGTCTGACACTCATTATATTTTACTGATGAAAAAAAAAAATCGAATAATCGACATGGGGTTAGACGGATTTTCGAAGCAGTCGATTTCCATCTGAGCTATTTTTGTTTTGACATTGGTGGCGAAATTTAAATTTATATTGTAGCTATATATTTCATTGCTTGAAAACTCAGATAAAAAAGTTTTCTATGAATGAATTCTTAGAATCGTCCCCGAAACCACCTACATACTAAGTTTCACAGAAATTGCTTGCGCCGTTTCCTACATTCTGAATATATAAAAATATACAAGAATTGCTCGTTTAAAGGTATACACTGTCTTATATTTTCTGTATGGTGTAAGGTAACGGATGAGCATGTTTTGCTTCCGGATGAGGTACAGATGCTCTCTGCCAAAAAAGTCCTGCCGTTCTTAAATACTATAGGACTAGGCGGAGAGCTTTAGTAACATGGGGCGATCACAATAGATCATTACTGGTCGCAGTGATACAGGACCATTAAAGGCCTGCATAGCCCCATTCTCCAGAATAAAAAAAAAGGTAATGGATTTTGTCTTTTGTATTATTATAGATTGGTTTAAATGATTTTAGGAACCGATTTCAAGGCCGAGATGGAAACAGCAAAGGGAGCGACCTCGTAGGTAATAATACACATTGGCTATCTTGTAATGTTTCTAGGGAAAATGTGGTATATGGTAAGAGGAACCGCTCCAGAATCAAAACAGTTCTGTACGGTTTTTTTCAACTCTAAACTTAATTCGATATGGTAGAGTCTTTATGTTATTATATTTTCCTAACGTAAGAAAAAAACGTTCAACGTAAATTACATAAATTTGGAACCAAATCAAAAGGTTATTCTGAGGAAAAGAAATTTCTTGCCCTGAAAATAAAAAAATAATCCTCGAAATAGATCTCAGCGTCATCTACCGGTTTCAGTTATGAATCTACAAAAAATCGGCTCAACCGTTTCGGAGAAGCTCAGTCACGTATACATGTACAGAAGAAGTATACAGATATATATTAATTAAAAACTTGATGTATTTACAATTAATTATGAATAATATCAAAGAAGTACTAAATAAATAAAATCATCACGTTAATTATTGGCATTGCTCAACAGACTTGATAGAATAAACATAAAAAAAAATTATCGGTATTTATTACAAAATTTTCGAAAACTTGAACAATAACATAATATGTGATGTAAATAATAGTTTTATAAAATTAGTTAGATATTTAAAAACATGATGAGATCTGGATCTTAAAAAAACAGCCAAGGGGTTAAAACGCATACAACACGAGTATTAATACATTTTTGTTATAACAGACCGGGAGCTAACGCACTATTGAATCTAGTTACAAAGGAAATAGACGTCCATATTCGGAAATCTTCACAAGTGAGTACAAATATATGATAATATCCACTTCAGTTTTCATAAATTAAAATCAAAACTAAAGATGTTTTATAAAATTTAAACCCTGTGGAGGGAATAAGACCATGAACGACCATGACAGTCGGTAGTTTGTCAAGTGTGGTCAAATCACTTGTTTCTTCACCTCTGTTGATGCGGTTTTAATATACAGAGAGATGTGGACTGCTTTTGTTAGCAGTTTGCGAGGGCAAGAATATGAGGGGTATACGCTTAATCGCAGGATCCAAAGTAGGGATGATCGATATTCATCGATGTTGAAGAAACATCAATGTTTAGCTGAAAACCATCGATGGTTTGATGTCGATAATATCGACACATCGATGTTTTGATTTCGATAACATCGACGTTATGAGAACATTGCATGTACTAGCTAGAGACTAGATAGAAAATTATCAAATTTGTAAGCAGCACCAATATTTTTTTCTTTGGATGACCTTTTTTTTCGTCACCGACTTATGTTGACCTATGTACAATAAACATCGATGTATTTCTAATATCGCTCATCCCTAATTAAAAGCTATACAAACAATTGAGCTGGGAAAGAGAAAACAAACACACTTACTTGATAGATGTGCGTCCGTTTCATAGCGCCGAATAATTACGGTATAGTGTCCGTATCCAGTCTAGATAAGAATGCCTAGGCGTGGGGGGAACAGGAGTTGCCCTCGCGGATTGCAACAAAGCTAACGATCTATAAAATAACTACCACCCTGAGAAGGCTATAAAGGTCAATTCTACTATTGAAAAATGATTGAAAAGTCACGGTGATCTAGTGATTTTATCATAAGACTTGAGACACCCAAGCCAACCTCACCTGCACGTGGTGCACCCTGCTGATCAACGAACGAGGCAATGGCGATAGCGGGGTGGTAGGGTTTTACAGCCCGACTGGGTCGCAACCACCATGTACATGGCGAAAGAGCCCGTCATAGTGACTCGCTTCAGCGCGTCGCGTTTCGGGATCAGCCTGTGCATATCCAGTTTATTACAGGCCGGCATGATAGTGGCGACCGGCGATGGACAGTGTGTCTATCGGTGGTCGCTATTATTTTTGGATTGTACTGTGCTTACCATCAGGCATAGTGCAGTCACTTTGCCGAGCTACAATAAAAAAAAAAAGTTATTTAAAAGCAATGAAATGTCAAGTCGAATTTTGCAGGTTGTGACCTCGGCATGTAGGGAAGTATTTTTCGAAATTCCTGTACATTTAATTATTTTAATTGGTAACACTATCGGCTGACGGTGAAGGAAAACATCAAACTTAAATTATAGAAATGTGCTTGTAGTAACCTAATGTAATATATAGAACTTTGGATTCCTCACAGTTTGAACTCGCCAATACCTCTTAGGCTAGTGTGGTGATTATCCCCTGAAAAGGAAGATAAGGAGACCTATGACCTTGCAGTGTATTTCTTACAAGCTGATGATAATCAAAGTTGGTAGTAAGCTCAACTTACAAAACGGCTGATGGCTTTTATCTCTACCGGAATAAAAAATATTTGTTAAGTGTTATACTTTAAAAAATGTTAAATTTTGGTTTAAATGGTTTTTACGTGATTTTCCTTTACCAAAAATCCAAGAATTGTCGATCTTGAGACTCAGGGATATTATTTTTTTTTTAATGTTGTAGGAGGCAAACGAACAGACGGATCATCTGATGTTAAGTGATCACCGTCGTCCATAGACACTTGCAACACCAGTGGAGTTGCAAGTGAAATGCCAGCCTATGTTTGGGGGTAGGGGGTGGACAGGAAGGAATAGCGGGGAAGCGAGGGAAAGTGGGTCTACGGTACTCTCACAAACTAAACGAAACGCAACAATGCAACGAACACTGTTACTTCACGTCGCTTTTCTGTGAGAGGGTGATACTTCTCCAGGCGAGCCAACCCATTAATGCTGAAATCAGTAATAGCTTCAGCGTGCCTCTACCACCTTAAAAATATTATAACAACAATATCCGTACCTAATCTTTACAAATCTTGACTAAAAGTTCCGATGTTTTCAGGCTCCCTTCACGCTGGATAAGGAAGACATTGAACAGTTGTTTAAAGATACCGGTTTCAGTTTATCGTGGAAAATAAATCAAAAATAATATTGCGGAAAAAAAATTATTTTATTGTATTCATTTTTGACTATATCCAATCTCTAAAATAATGGCTAATTTTCTCTATAACACAATGCCTTACAAAACTTTAGTACTTAGATAGAACTGTAGTTCTATATGTAAAAGAAACACTGTAAACCAGACATTTATTTCAAAGTAGTGAGTGTTGCATACTCGACCTTAAAGGTTATTTAACAATATTTTATATGTATATATTTTTTATACCAGGTGACTGATTAAACAGTAGCAATATTTATAGAGGACACTATAGACTTGATTCTCGTTTTAAATCAATTAAAAAATAGGTGCTAAATATTTGACTTAATTATCTAGAAGAATACAATTACTAATACTTCCGTCTGTATCATGGCGAATGTTCTGCAGAGCTATTTAATTTAATCCCTACCTCTCCATAACCGAATCACTCGCGGTGGGGTTCTGAGCCATAGTGTTACGGTAAATCCTATCTGGGCACGAACTAAAAAGTTCGCAACTTCTTATCTTTGCTGTACCGTGAAGCTGTGGAACAATCTCCCGGCTAGTGTGTTCCCTCCTTCATATAACATGGGGTCCTTCAAGCGTAACGTGAAGAGACATTTACGCAGACCGGCATGACAGCGGCGACCGCCGGATGGCGTGTCTCTCGGTGGTCGCCATTATTTTTGGATTGTATTGTGCTCACCATCAGGCACAGTGCAGTCACTTTGCTGTGCTACAATAAAAAAATACAAAAATTATACACAATCCTCTGCGCGTCTATGATAAAGCAGTGTCAATGATCGTCGGGTGATTTCATTTGCATTTGAAAGGGAACGCGGGAACGTCAGGAACAAAATAAAAGGGTTTATTGCCCGTCTTATTATCGAACATTATTACTCCGGGTTGCCCATTGTAAAGTTTAGCACCGATCATTGCACTTTGGTTTATTCTCTTATTTACACATTTATAGCTATACTTTTGAAAGTCTTTGGACAAACTTTAACTTAGGTTTTATTGGTTGTTTATTAGTATTTGTTTTAATATTATTTATCTATTAACAAGGTTTAGTGTTTAAACAATCAGAAATGTTTATATTTATTTTTAAATATTGGAATTTGAATATCAATGAATTATAATCAAATTTCGAGCACTCATATTCATAATGTCACACTTAAGAAAATACTATTAGTTTTGTTAAATTATAAAACTATTACTATTACTGTAAAAAGAAGTAGGTATTGTTCTCTATCTCTCATTCTCTTCTCTCTATCTCACTCTATGTTCTTATTAGGAAAAGCAGTAAAATTGAAATATTACGAATATCCTCAGCTTTCATGTTGCTTATTTTCCCAAAAATAATGTAATAATAATTAAAAAAAAACGTATTATAACTGGTCTTGAAATATTATCTACTAGCCGGTCTGGTGGACGCTATAATAAAAAAAAACTTAACAAATTATATATAATATCTAAACCTTCCTCATTAATCACTTTATCTACTGCTGGAAACAGCATGAAAATCGGTTAAGTAGTTTTTAAATTAATCGTGAACAGACAGATAAAAATGGCAGAGGAATTAGTTTAATAATGTGTAGTGGCAGAAATAAACTTTAAAATACAGACCAAGATTTGTAGTCCGGTGAAGCTGTTAAGACCTTGCTGGGTCAATAGCGTAGACATTTCGAAAAAAAAAATACAGACCAAGTCTTTTACGTTTATACAAGTTTAAGAATTAAAATATATAGGACATATAACTCTTTCATGAAAGGAAAAACTCTTGCAAATGTGACTTATATTTGACAAGTCATTACATCATCTGTATTAAAAATTCATTTATACTACTGCAATGGGATTATAACTAAAAAGCTGCTATTGTAATTAAATATAATATAAAATAAAATAAATATGAGTAATCCAATATATATAAAAGAAGCAGTAACACTGCTAAAGACATTAACAATCGAGACATAAATTCTCACAGTTACATTTTAATTGAAGAAATTCTAATTGTGCAATTTCCTATCCCAGAAAACCAACGAAGATATTTAGTTAATTCTATCTGCTTCATCCGATTAAACTTTTTCTGTCTCTTTTAATATTGTTGAGTGAAGAGACAGCCAAGGAGAGATGTGTTGTTGCTGTGAAGGTAACGGATGTTGCTGCCGTTGTTTGAGATGCATATTTTGCATAACGTGTTGTGCTTTCCTGTGTCATTTGTGTGGTTGTGATGTTACCTGTGATAGCCATGCTGATGATTAAATCTTTCTTATGAACACGTGTGTATTTGTTACTAGGCTGTCGAGTTTCCTATTAATTGTAATTTAATTGATTGATAATGTTTAATTAGCAGAGCATTAACTAGTCGTTTTGGTTTATACGTAATAATGCCACCGCAGTCGCCATGCTCAGTTGGTTTAGGAAAATTATCCGACACAAAATACATACAAGAGTTGTTGAGGTATGTATGCTTGGTACACATATATGTTTCAATAACTTATATAATTATGAATATGTAGCTTAGATTAGATTAGCTGAGATAGGTCGCGAATTGCAGGATCAGGCTACAGCCCAAGCCTTGCCGGTGCACCCTTAAGTTAGTTGTCAAAATAAAATCGGTTGAGTGCCTTAAGCGTTCGCCTAAATAGTCCGGTGAAGCTGTTAAAACCTTGCTAGGTCAACAGCGTAGTCACTTCGAAAAAAAGGGTGGTCGCCGACCGCTGCCGTGGCTGGCTCGCGCTGTCTTTGTTTTACAAGTCTAACCTAACCTAAACAATTTATTGTTCCCAATTTTCTCGTCTTGGTGCATTTGGGTTAGGTTAGAATTGTGAAACAAAAATAGTTAACAGTGCGTTGCCGTTAATTTGTGCGTTCCATTTTGTATATTAAGAACTTCATCTTTAAGTTACAACAGAACAGTTCCGTCTCGGTTTGCTTAGGTTAGGTTAGATTTACGGCAGTCTTGCAACTGGACTGCCTCAGCCGGGTGTAGTGTGGGAAACGCCTGCCGCCGGGGGGATAGCGGAGCTTGTGGACATGAGGATTTTTCTCCACGTTAAAAAAAGGTTACATTTGCGTATAAAAAGATAAATTTAGCCGACCGCGTTACGTTTAATACGAAAGTAACGAAGTTTATTATAACAGTGCTTTAAATATTATAAGCATTAGCTCAAACAAAAATACTGAATTTATTAAAAAAGGAAACACAAATCGTAACATATGTATGTACGTATAATATTATGAGAGCTGATAATAACATTTACATTCAAGGATCTCTCTCCGCAGACAAACTTTCTTCGACGTTGGATTAGATATCTGGAGGTGTCACTGGTTCGTGTTCAGCACACCACGATGTCTCTCGCTTATAACATCGTCTACAGCAAGGGCTACAATCACAGTCGCATTCGATGCCGCAGATATGGAAGGTATACGCACAGAAAGTAAAGCAGAAGAGGCATCTGAGACTACCGCAAAAATTGCAGCAACACATTCATTATTTACTATTGTTTTTATCAATCATGTATTCATAAATCGACTTATGTCACAAGATTTAGAAGGAAGTATTGTCAATGGGAATTATGTTAGAAGATTTATGGATTTTAAATGCTGACCTCTTTGTTACTTTAGTAATGGTTTACCATAGCGTGGAGTTGAAACAGATTCACAATTATACTTTAAATTATATTTAGTACGAGTGTATCCACTAAAGAAAAAAAATAGGCCGTCACGGGACGCCTGGCCGATGTGAACATCGATATCGTTTTGTATAAGTTATGTGCCTAAAACAGATTACGACAGAAATCAGCTATTATATAATGAAAAAATAAAGCATTACAAATTGGTTCAATAAAATAACGACTGTTTATTTAGTTTAATACATGTAATGGCTGATACAAGAGTTTGAATCTTATATTTATACAGATAGGGTTGCAAATATTGGAACGAAGTTCCTTACGGCAGGCTTGGAGGAGATAGCGATTTTGTTGCGCGACCGAACTGAAAAAAATGTGATAGTAAAACCGTAATGAAAAGTGCGTGGAATAAAACCGATAAATGAGACGTGCGCAGGCGCGACAGTCGTATACACAAGCGAGTAGTGTATAATACCTTTCTCTTTCTCCTTTTTTGTAATTATTTCTATTTCTATAATTTTATGTTGTCAAACAAAAACAAAGAGACATATTTTGTTATTTTAATTGATAATTTGAATTACGATTACATAAAATTGAGCACGATTTTTTTTTTGCAAATTGTGTCGATTCTACTTTAGCCCAAGGAACTTCGTTCCTACTTGGTGTCCCACGACACCACATTCTTTTTTATGTTTTTGAGTATTTCTTGAATAGTGCTAAGTTCGTGCGTCGCCACGCCAACAATCAGGTTTACCCTCCGCCTATAGATGTTTCACGTCAAAAAACGAGTCTTTCTTTTGTCCTGTAAATGCACTGTACTTCCTACAACCATGGTATGAAATATAATGCTAATCGAACAACTGAATTATCATTTATCACAACTTCGTTTGTCAATTCTGTCAATATTTCTAGATCTCCGTATTGTCTTCTCTCTCTCATTTACCCACTGACTTTTTTTATAATTTTATAGGTTTTAGTTTGTCCACAATCTCATCTGACGATGGAGTTTTTGGCGGAATTTTAGTCTGCCATGTAGTGGATTTTATATTTTATTCATATTCTTGTGTTATTTGTTCTTGTGTTATATATAATAAAATATATGATCCACTACATGCCAGGATATAGATCCCACCAAAAAACCATAGCTTCTCTTATTCACTTTCTGAGCTAAGTTATTAATCTAAAATCATTTGATAACGGAATTATGTGGTTAGACGTCGTCTATTTAGAACTGGGTTATGAAACACCTTTATTTACACATTACAGGCTAGATAACGTTCCGTGAAATTGATAACCGTAATAGATTAAGAATCGTTTGTTTACAGATTGGTCACATCTATGTAGATTTCGAAGTATTATCTATTAACATACTATTGTGTATTTACCTTACCTAAAACAGATACGTTAATGCTAGCCTTTAAGAATTCGATGTTAATTACATGTTAAAATAACAACTAACTTCATTTTCGTGAACATATATAGGCTACTTCACTATTATTACACAGAGTGAACGTTTAAACAGTAGCAATATTTATGGAGAATAGCCTGTATTCGATTCTCCTTCTAAATCAATTTAAAAACTAAGTGCTTGGTGTTTAACCTATTTAGAAAAATACAAAAATTACACACAATCCTCTACGCGTCTAAATTTAAACATAGTGTCAATGACCGTCGGGTGACTTCACTTTCACTTTAAAGTTAATGAGGGAACGGCATTAATAAAAGGCAAGGCAAGTGAGACACTGTTTCCACTTTACCCGACACTGTGTTTAGCTACACTACGTTTCGTCACACAAAGTTGCAGATCAGAATTTCAAAGCCCCCCTATAAATGTCACTTTAAAATCTGGAATTCTTCTGATTACATTATAGTAATTCTTGTACTGGTAGAAACTTAGCGAAACGGTGAGCTATCTTTATCCGTTTTAAGTATTACCATCATGTATATCGTGATAAATCCATTACAGTATTTTTCTTTAGTCTGTGATTAGTGTATCGAGCTGCTTGGGCCTGAAATTGTTTTAAAGATGCTATAAATAACGAATAAAATATATTAAAAGTTTTAGTCAGTGAATAATAAAAGTATGCGTCATCAGTTAATTAGTGTGTCACCTTTGTTCCTTATTTGTTCACTTGTAACTGCGTCATTTCACACTTTTAAAATATTTTATCATTGGAATACAAACAGATGAGGTCACTCCATTGTGAAGAATAGACGACTTTGTGAATTTTATAATAAAAATATATGAAAACAAGATAGCAGTTAAAAATCAATACTTAATTCATTTAAAACATTGGCATTATAAGACGCTAAGAGATTTGGGAAGTTTTAAGCGATATTTGGAGGGAAGTCAGTGTCAAAATATGTGCTGTTCGTGCAGATGCGATTGTGGATCTTGTGGGAAAGTACTAAGGTGCTTATTCTGTGTAACACTTTGCGTGTTTTTACTGAAGATGTGCGGTGTAGAAGTGGACGAAGGCTGTTGTTGTGAAGACGCTGTCGATTAAAAATCTTATTGAATAAACATAATGTCAAATAGTTGTACTTAATGTGTTCGTAAACTAACGTTACTGCCGTCCAAAGAAAGATGTCGTTTTCTGGAGTATTCAGTTCTACATATATTCGGAATCGTGAAAGATGTATTTTTTGTTCAAACTACATTCAAAATACTACACGTTCGCTAAAGGTTCTGGCAAGAAACTTTACTGACTCCCCAATTCATGTTTTAGTTAGCAAATTCCCTTTTTCTTACATTAGTTGCAGATTAGTAAGGTAAATAATGAGGGTGCTTAGTGGAAGAATGTCTTATCTAACTTTTTCTTTAAATAGTTTTCACGGCATATCTTTTTAAAGCGATTTTCTAATTTACTTGTCCTAAAATGCGAACCCATATGTGCCCAAACTTTTTTATCCCTTAGACCACTTTTTTGGTTACAAGTAGATCACCTCCTTATATAATTTTGACTTTTTTGCTACTGCCTCAACTTTAACGGCCCTGTCTCATAAGGACATCATGGCGGCGCTACCGTATCTTGAGCTACTAAACCAGAAACACCAAAACAAACAAGGATTGTCAGTTACAAAATTATATGGTGGACGCACAGTGTTTGATCGAGGGACAGGCAACCTTGGTAGCTCAATTGGTGATGGAGTAAGACGCCGAATAGCTCCATACATATTAATGGTTGCGGCACCAGGTGGTTTGGTTGCCGGCAACAGCTTTGGTTGCGCAACTAAGCTGATACCAGGTGAAGTAACCTCTATAGAACTGTACATATTTTGTCGGCAACGCCGCCATGGTGTCCTTAATGAGATAGTGCCCTATATATGTTTTAAAAAGAAGGTCTTATTGTGTATGTAATTAGATATATCTACATATTATAAAGAATAATTATTTAAGTAGACAATATGTATTATTTCGCTCACAGAAAGCTAAAGTCACGATGGTTATATGTGATCATTATTGTTGACCCTTATTTTCTTTTCATGTTACTCTAATTTTTTGCGCTGACATCGACCCCTTGGCTAGTCAACATAAACCCTGGGAGTTCCACTTTGGAAATCACAGGCTTAACCGATTGTCACTTAATTTTACATACATTGTGAGAGATACAAAAAAGACAGTGTTTTTCATCTAAAAAATGTACTGTTCCCGATAAATAGATAAATAAAATAAATGGATAACATTAGGTACATTAAGACGAGAGAAGCCCCTATCAAAACCTAATATAAAATAAAAATAATTTAATCCTAGCTTTTATTTTTAACGAAAATACGTGATTAATATAATCGGGCTACTTACTCTTTCTCTAAGCATATGCAAAAACATATTTAGCGACTTGTAATAAATGAATTTGGATAGTAATTATGGTTTCATTTAAAATTGACCTCTACACATATTGTCAATTTATAAGCCGAATTACCCTGTACATGAAATTCGATGACATACTTATATCCTAATGCTAGTCCCATACCTGTATGTGGCGCCACGAAGTTTTATCCACTAAGAAGTCGCAATAAATTAAGTTGTGTGAAGACATTTTCGTCATGCATTACGAACCATCGGAATGCGTGAGCGATATACGCAGCACGATAATCGGGCCTACGGCTTTTACACTCATCAAAGGAACTCCGAAACAAATTGAAATTTTGGCAAAATTCATTTTGAGGCTTGTTTTTAGCGCAACAATTGGCCAAAACTTCGTCACGCAGGTATGGGAATAGCATTACAATAACCTCTATGCAACTGACATGCATTGTAATGAAGGTCCCGTATTTCTACGATTGAATGATTTAAGCGATTACTGATTTAGTCCTACACTCTAGAAACATAAGGATGTAAGTTAAAAAAGTTGCTACCGACTTACGACATTATGCACCCGATGTGACGAATTTTCCTTGACATGCTTTTGTTTTCAAATTTGGTCTCTGAATCATTAACGACATAGCTCATTTTACAATAACGTACAATAAGTGTTTGAAATGCATTTTTCCTTGATGACAGTATTTGTTGCGGCTGCATTGTAATATTGTTACGAATGTTTTTTTTCATAGATGACATGATTTCATGTCAAAGATTAATTAAGCGTTATTTAAATTATGATATTTTTCTGTATATTCCATGGATTTTAGTAATTATTAAGATAACTAGTGAGCCCGGCGGACATTGTCCCGCCCTGATAATAAAAAAAAATGAAAATCCGTCAGCAGTTTTTGAGTTTATTGCGAATAGACATACATACATACAAACGTGGCAGAGAACTTTGTTTTACAATATATAGATTATATAAATTTAGAAAAAAAGAATAATGTTTATAGACACTAAATATCGACGGAAGAAAGCGGAAATGTTGCATTTTGGGCTAATTTACTTTTTACCATATTCTTGAATAAAAAAATACCGCTTCGAATGTTCTGGGCCTGGCTTTCCTACGATTCAATGTTTCATCGATATGACCTTGGTTTTCTGCCTAGTTTTAGTACACATAAACAAAATTGAAGTTATGAAATAGTTTTTTAGCTGTCGTGTAAAGTTGGATTTTTCAAGTTACGACAATTCTGCTTTCTTCCGTCAATATTGAGTGAGTGTTTTTCTTGCCGTGAGGAAATAGGGCGAGCGTTGTAATGCGCAAGCGCAGATAAAAAGTTTAATATTATATTGTATACAAAGAAACTCTAGAAGAAGAGTATATTTTTGTATACATCTTTTTTTATTCTATACGTGAAATATACCTTATGATATAGAATTACGATAATACACAAAGCAGACGAGATCGTATCAGCTAGTGACATAAAACAGGATATTTACCTGCTAACCACTAAGCAGTTCAAAGCGAACCATTATAGAAAAACTGTGAGTCGTCACAGGACGCCTGGCAGATGTGAAACATCGAAATTGTTTGAATCGAACGAATCTCAAATTACACTTGCCGAGCTCAGTGCGGCAAGAGAGATTGTGCACAGTCGCTTGTGCATGGCATCGCGTCGCTACGTCTCACACACACGCCACGGCATGTATCGCCACGCCAACAATGCCAAATCAGGTTTAACCTCGCCTATAGATGTTTTACATCCTAAAAGTTATCCTACATGTGTACTGCATTGTAATCAAAATATGGTTGGCGTGTGCCTTAAAACGTCATTCTAAATTATTTTAAAAGGACGTACAGATATTACTCATCTAATTAAAAACAATTGTTATAGTTGGCTTGAAGTCCTCATTTATATCGAAACCTCTTGACGTTTTGATTTTAAACTCTATAATATAATTAAAGTTGCATTAACAGCGGATATGAGGTTTATGATTAGTAGTATAATACACAAAAAATAAAAACAATCCACGCCAAACTCATACGTTATAGATAATGTTTATTTTGATATATATAATTATTTTTTTCAATACTTGGAATGTAATTGAGATCGCCAAATTTATATGTAGGTTAGTTTTTATCTTAATTGGATCTGGTAGGTGATGCTGCGAACGGGTTCTAGACTTATTTTAAAAGATTTCTCACATACCAAGTGGGTATATGTTTGACCGAGTCCCTGGATAGTTTGGATTCACAATTGGAATCGGTAGATGTCGCTGCAATCTGCTTTTAGGTTAAGATTTATCGTGTTTAAAAATACAGTTGAAACCGGTAATAACCGATTTGGTGCAGACGAAGTCGCACGGGTCAGCTAGTCTATAATAAAATTTGTTTTGTACTAGTCTTTTGATGATATTATGTGAACTAATATTATAAGTAGTACTACCATAAGAAAGACTATTAATCCAAAATTACCGCTACATTCAGAGCGGTCAAAAAGAATGCAAAGTACTGTAAAGTATATACAAATTATTAGTAACTATCCTCTGCCGGCGACTTTGTTCGCGTGGAATAATTTGGGCTAACGCTAACACGCAGCAGAAGCTCTCAAGAGGAAAATAACCTCGATTTTCAAACATTCTTCATTGTTTTTTTTTAATCAAAGGAGGCAAACGAACTGGTGAGTCACGTGATGTTAAGTGATCACCACCGTCCATAGACACTAGCGACATCGGGGACGTCGCAAGTGTGTTGCCAGCCTGTATATGGGAGAAGGGGGACGGGAAGGAAAGCAGGAAAGAGGAAGAGACGTGGGCCTCCGACTCTCTCACCGACCGAACGAAACACAACAATGCAAGCACTGTTATTTCACGTCGGTGAGAGGGGTGGTACTACCCATTCACGCTGAAACCAAAAATAGCTTCAGCGGGGCTCTACCACCGCTCTTAGTAGCCTTAGCGTGATGATATATATAGACTATAACCATCTTCGATAAATGAGCTATATAACACTGAAAGAATTTTCCAAATTGGTCCAGTAGTTCCGAGATTACCCCCTACGACGTCACAACGTCACAAACTCGCAAGCTTTACCTCTTTATAATATTAGTATAAATGGAAAAGACGCGGAGATAGTTTAAACAAAAAATAACAAGGCGACAATAAAAAAAAAATATTTATGTAAATATAAACATAATAACATTTTTCTTAAAGAGTATATTAGGTTAACATATTATTAAATATCAATATTTTCAATCTCCCATTTCAATCAGTCAATTCTTCCATTTTATTGCCTGAAATAAGAAAGATATCCTTGTGAATCGGTGAACCTTAGTGTGATTGAAGAACAAACAGTCACATATATTGTAAATCTTTAAAGTGGAAACCATGTATGAATAGCTTGCTCAGTTTAGCTAAGATAAATTCGCGGTGTTGCGTCCAAGGCAACAAACAACTCAAGCCGAGATTCGGCCGCTTTGACACCCTTGAGCTTGTTGCCAAGCGGCGAAGTGCCTTAAACGCTTGCCTTAGTAGCCCGGTGAAGCTGTGAAGGCCCGTCAAGACAATAGGGTAGTTAGTTAAAAAAAAATGTGAGCCTTCGCAGGACACCTGGCAGATTTGAAACGTCGAAATTATTCGAATCAAACAAATCTCAAATTTTCAAATTCTCAAATTACACTACAGGTATGCGAGCTCAGTGCGGCAAGAAAGTTTACGCACAGTCGCTTGCGCATAGCATCGCGTCGCCATTCTCACACAATCGCCACGCCAACAATCAGGTTGACCCGCGCGTATAGATGTTTCACATCAAATAGTGGAAAGCAATTTTTCCAGCCTACTTAAATACTGGTCGACACCTGAACCCAAAATACTTAATACAAGGGGTTTCCATAAATAACGTGCCGCAAATTTCATGACTTTTTTGGAACGCATCAAATATTTTGCTATTTTAACACATCTCATACACTGAAATAGACCTCATTTCGTCACGGGTTTACGCGTGCAGCGGGAGTTCTAGAGCTAGTAACTCTAAATACCGCAGCTTTAACAAAAAAAGAAAATTAAAAAAATATATATATGAGAAAATACGTTTAAGGTTTGACTATGTCTACACGCTCGAATTAAATTTATCTTAAAAATAGATGGAGGCGCTTTAAGTCCATTCCAAAAGTAAGGATAAGTAAGGTAATTATATTGCTATTTGGCATAAAGTAAAAATAAATAATTTTTAAAAATTATTCTTTACTAATATCGTTACTAAGCTTCTGTTTTGCTCCCTTCCTTTATCATTAAATGTTACTTTTTCTTAATCCGCCCTCTTTGTCTCAATATCATGTCACGTAATTTATGGATGGCTAGAAGCGTGTCACATGGCCAACTATAGCGAGTTATTACTATCGTATTACAATTTTTTTATACAGTATAAAGAGAAACTACCTCAAGTAGAACATTTCCGTACAAAAACTTCTTTATAAAATTCTGACTATGAAGTTAAAAATTCTAGATTAACTAACCGAGATTTTAGTGTACAAGGTTTGGTCCTATCCCTACGAACATTATCCGACCCACTCTTTCCCGTTGCCAAGGGATACGCGTTAGAAAGAGACATCGAATGTTTCAATTGTTGTCATTTCGATGAAATATACGTACCGAGTCACGGAGAGTATTCTCCGCCAATATGTACTCTTCGGTTTGCGGACTGAGCGCCATCTTGTAATTGGTGAGAGCGCATCTGTCTTTTTGTTTCGCGTACGTTTCTATTACAACTGAATGTATCTGTGAATATGACGTCATCACCAATGACAAACAGAATACCGAGTGTCAATTTTACAATATTTATATTATGCACTTGTTGTGTGTGTATAATTTATTATTGTTTATATTTTTTTTTTATCCTATCTACTTTAGTGTTACGCTCATTTCTATTTTTTTCGCTGTTTCTATTCAATTTATCTAAAATGAGTATTAACAAAACGATAACTACATCTTATAAAGTATTATATTCAAAGATTCTTTAAGATGAGAAAGCAAAATTCTTTTATCTATAAAAAAAATACTCAAGTCATGATCCAATTTCCATATGAAAAATTAGCTGAAGAGTGGCTTTCCTAAATAAAGACTATGCAACTGTAAAAATATATAATCACCTTATAATTCTGCGCCAACCTCAACCTCTCCTCGGTGTTGGAGACTTTGTTGATGCAAGTCGCCATCAGCCTCTTGCTCGCCTGCAACTGGCTCATACGAGAGAGCAACGCCTCCATCGGTATGTGAGTCGATACCGTCGTACGCCCGAGCCAGTCCTTTCAACATATTAAATAAAACACCTAAAACAACTAAAACACTCCATCGACACAATAAATTACAGGATTCCTTCAACACAATATACTACAG
>JACEII010000032.1:3630544-3755974 GCA_014332785.1 Antheraea mylitta
ACACAATATACTACAGGATTCCTTCAACACAATATACAACAGGATTCCTTCAACACAATATACTACATGATTCCTTCAACACAATATACTACATGATTCCTTCAACACAATATACTACAGAATTCCTTCAACACAATATAGGATTTCAACAATACAATGCCTTCGATATAATAAACTACAGAGTTCCTACAACATAAAAAAAAACTACAAGATTATTGAAACAGTATAAACTACAGGATTCCTACAACACAATAAACTATAGGATTCCTTTAACAGAATAAACTACAAAAGGCCTTCAATTAAATAACTTACAGGATTCCATAAAAACAATAAACTACAGGCTCTTACAACACAATCAACTACAGAATGCCTTCAACATACTAAACTATTAAAGTTCTATGAACATCATAAGGTATAGGATTTCTTCAACATAAAAAACTACAGGATTCCTACAACGTAATAACTACAGGATTCATTCCGCGTTGCAATGTACATTCAAAATGATAAATTACAGGATTGCGTAAACGCAATAAAAGTTCAATTAATCTCCTTTAAACGTTTGTAACTCACTTTTTTCGTAAAGAGAGATTCAACGATGTCCCATTGGTTCGTTTTAGCGTGAACATTCAACACCACCCAGTCATATTGTAGTGGTGGGATCTGTAATTGAATAAATTAAATAAATTTATATTCATTCCACAAACGATAGATAATGGAAATATAGAGATAGTCGCAGAGAACAAAATATTAAAAAAAAACACACAAAAAAAACTTTTCTGTTTTCATTTCAATTACTCATAGGTTTTTTTCAATCTGACTATGCTATTGACCCAGCAAAGTCTTAACAGCTTCACCGGACTATGCTCATAGGTAAAAGATGAAATTCAGTAAAACTTCTTAACCCCCTAGGGGCATGAATTTTCGATGATCGTTCCACAGCTCTAATTATCTATATTAATATTATAAAGAGGTAGTCTGTGAGTTTGTGACTTTGTAGTGGGTAATCTCAGGAACTACTGGTCCGATTTGAATAATTCTTTGAGTGTTATATAGCACACTTATCGAGGATGGTTATAAGCTATATATTATCACGCTAAGACCAATACGAGCGAAGCACCAATAAAGAATTTGCCAACATTGGGGTTGTTTTCCTCTTGAGAGCTTCGCTGCGTGTTAGCATTAGTCCAAAGTAATTATTCCACGCGAACGAAATCGCGGGCATAGGTTAGTATTATGTATATGTTATTTCTATTCCTTTTTGAGTATTGTTCCATTCAAACATCCCTTCCCCAGAGCTAGAGTAAATGCTAATCTATAACCTGTTGTCTCTGGCAAAGTGTGAGAGGAGACATCATGTTGCCCGCACCTTCATGCCAGTTGTTCATGCAAATATACGAAAGACAATGCAGTGAGGACTTGTTGTTTAATTCAGGCTTGTTCACGTGCTTTTGCCATTCTGTTCGAAAAAAAAAAAAACTATACAATGTAAACTGTTTATAACGAATTTCTAAAAACCGAACTTTTTTTTTTCGTTACAAAGAGACTTTATATGGATGGAGGAGAATAGATAAATGGCTTTGGGGTAAACCATCCAAAATGAAATAATTTCAACATTTTTTTCTATGTTGATCGTTATGACGATCGACGGTATACATGGTTGTCACTGTATTGAAACGCTCGTGAAATGTAAACTTGTTCAAAGACATTCGATAATACATTCCATTATAACTTATTTATTTAATTGGCCTTATGTCCCCAATACTTTTTACAAATTAAATTATTGTCAATATTGATTATTGTTATTAATTGTAAATTTCATCAGTCGCAAACAGATGGCGCTTTAAATTAATTTATTGATAGAAAACTGCAGGACCGATTGTTACGTTTTAATTTTTAATAACTGAACCACACCGACACGTGATTGTGTGAGCTAGTAAACATATAAAAATCAGCCTTTGTCCCGAACATAATTATTAATTGTACTAATTACCATCATATAATAGATGGAGCGCGTGTCGTTTAACTTTGAAAACAACAGGAACGACGTCGTAGGCAAAAGATGACTTCGAACTATTATTAACTTTTGTAATTATTTTTTTTGTAGAAAATTCTACATATGTTTAACTACAAATAAAAAGTATTCCAAGAAAGATTTTAATAACAATTACAGCGCCATCTATCGGTAATAACTATCAACTACTATTTTTTATATATTGATAAAAATGATATATTAATATCTGATTTTTTCGTATCATTGGATTATTACATAAATCTTTTGGGACTTACCAAGTAGTTTGACATAATCGGACACCATTTTGGAATGGTGTGCATCGACTCCTGGCTGAGAAAAGTGGTTCGCTAAGAGATTACTCAGCTTCCTCAGCAGACTGTCGACATTATTACCTTGGGATTTAACAATATGCTGAAACTGTGCTATCTGTAATTTTAAATAACTCTCAAAGGTTACGTGTAAACGAAATAAATATATATTGTTTTAGATATTAATACTATCTGTATTTAGGTATAACCAGATACAAATACTCTAGATTTCTACTCTAAACCTTGTTTTTGTTTTGCTTACTGATTTTGTTTTATCTGGGCATATCAATCATTAACTTCAATGTATATTAAACTAGCATCTTCCTGCTGCCGCGTACACATATTCTATGCTGTTTTTAATTTTTTATTTGATAATACAAAAAACTAACTCATCCATTTTCTCATCACACTACGTTTTACGTACTACATCACATTTCAGAATTAGCAAAACCAGTAATAGTTTTTTAGGTAATAATGTTTGGTTTTACTATAAAGTCCCAAAACATGTTACCGATTTGCCGGACTGTAAATTTAAGCGCCACGTCAAGCGGGTTTTAGTGTTAAAAGTATATAATTGAGTGGATCAGTATGTGAACGATGGTGATGTCTGGAATTGACTCCTCTTTGTGCATCCACTAAAAGCTATTGTATGATGTATTGGAAATATATGTTAAAAAAATGTACCCGATCGAGTTTCTTGCCGGTTCTTCTCGATGACTGGGTTGTTTTCCGAACTGGTGGTAGTTTTTAACGTTCATAAGTGCCTTATTAGGGCCTAGAATGAATAAAGTATATTTGATTTTGACTAGAGATTGAATTTCAAAAATTCTTTATTAATGCTCACCTATAATTTAAAAGAAACCCGAAAGCAAATTTTGTCGGTCCTAGACCGAGTAGGGCTAATATCTGGAGTGCATATCACAAAATTGAGGAAAAAAAAATTCAATCATCCGGTTTGGCGTGGAGATATGATCTCAAAATGACTTACATTATAAGTCACTGTGAGACTAAACGTCGACGGAATTATTACAAAAAAGTTAAACGCTTGCTTTAAAAAGGTTACGGTTTAGATGTATCGCGTTCGCGGTATGTTTCGCCGTCTTGCTTATCTGTTGTCTCACTTTGGTTACATTAGGCTACACTTGCCAAAAAAGGATAACTCAAACTTGCCTCGGGCGAGCGCGGTGCATTTCGTACGAAACCTTTTTTAAACCAAGTATTTAACTTTTTTGTAATAACACCGCGAAAGTTTAGTAGTTAAGACAATATAGCTATAGTATATCTCACCTAAATACTTAAAAATGACCAATACGGTCACATGTTTAATGAGGGCTTAGGATATAATGGGAATGAAATTCTAAAAATAAACACTTACAGCTGCATCTGAATTCCGGCCTAACATCCTGGAAACAAAAAAAAATTGATCCCTTACATTTCCAAATGAGCTAAATCCAGTTTTAACAGTTCCTAACATTTCACGTTATTTTTCAAGATTTTCAAATTATATACATGTAAAATATGAAGATCATAAAAAAAACCAAATACACAGAGAAATTTAAACTTCGCTCTCGGTGTATGAAGTCTGAAAATCTTGAAAAAATTAAATATAAATCAAATTAATTTAAATTAAAAAAAATATATTAGATATATTATAAATAGGACCTATTAAAATTGGATTTATCTCATTTTTAAATGTAATAAAATAAATATATTTCATTAGTTTAGATCAAGACGTTGAAGAATCATCAATGTTCAAAACACTTTTATACAGTCATTTTATGTCAGTAAATTTTTTTTTTTTTTGGATTGGATATTTTTCTTGGAGGATAGTTACAGTTCTTGTTTCTGACTAAAAAATCTATAAAAACTTTATAACTGGTCACAAGACAGAGAGCATAGTTTACACAAATTATTTCTTTCCCATCCCTAATCTTTTATTGCAATTGCATGTGAAATATGAACCAAAATGGTGGTTGGAAAGTTAACTATTTGAAGCACACTATATATAGATAAGTAGGAATCTTGTAACTTACGCAAGTAAATCAGTTAATTCAGTTATCTTGCCTTCATTCTGCAGAAAGCTGATGTAGTGATTAAGTGCCAACGGTCTTGAAGAAAGGAGCTCGTATACTAATTTTTTATTTAGGGTTGCAATGAGAAATAAGACTACCTGAAAATATTTAGCCAAAGTGAATACGGTACACTTTTGAGACGGTGTAAATTGTATCTTATGAAACAAAAATATATAGTGAAAAAGAGATAGCCATAAATGTAAATATAGGTTTTAGGCTGTGAATGAATGAGATATAAATCTCCTTTTTATATGATGGTTCATCACTATGAATCAAAATCACTATATCTGTCTGTGTCTCCACTATTCTACAGTTGTATACGGGGACATACATCAATTCTGCATACCATGTAGACTAGACTCCATGCTGTACACTATATTCTTTTTGTGTTTTGAAATATATATAAAGGAGGAAGAAAGAGGGAGCAAAAAATATTGAAATGTACCATTCTCTTAAAAATTAATCAGAACACGAAGTTTCCTTTCTACTGCCTGTTAACTTACACTCAACTTTATTGCCTATGGCATGTCCTGAGAGGTATGTGGGATACAATAAATTTGTTTAAGTTGAACTCCAGCTTGAAAGAGCAGGCATAACACCAATAATTGTGCCACATAAGTCATAAGAGATGTCACATTTTTGTATCAGTCCATGCGTTAGTGGTACATGTGAATTTAACTGGTTCTCTATCCCCATGCAGGATACAGATGCAAATGGTTATAAATCTTGCTCAGTGATTCTTTTAAGTCTGTCATTTATCTCATATAATTTGCAACAGAAACCATAATACAAATAAAATAAAATAAATGCCAAAAAGCCTTTTAGAGAGGAAATTAGAAATTCAAATTAAACACACACATACTGTTAAGATAGCATTGCCATCACCGACAGCAACTGCACCATCCAGTAACTCTGTTTTACTCTTCAAACTCCGATGGGTATGCAGTGAGCAGTTTCTACCTAAGATTAATCTCTTTAATGTCACTGCAACAGTCTCTGTGGAGTCTTGTTTATTTCCTTTTGACAGGTCTTTACCGGATTGAGCGAGAAGAACTGAAAATTAGTAACAGTTCATTTAATGTAATTTTTCTTTTTATGGTCTAACCCATATTTCTGGCAAAAAGTTAAATTGCCACCAATTAATTTTAAACGAACATTCATTAATTTAAAAATGAACATACTCTCAATTTAACCAAAACATATATTTAAAAAGTAACATGTGACAGCAGAAATTAATAAGAAACTATCTGGACTTAGCTAAAAATTGCTACATCTAAGTTACTGTCATCCCAGACAAATATCCCGGTTACCAGCCTCTAAAGTGAGCGCTGCTCTCATGTAGTTTAATTTAACATTATTCAATAATAATTTAAAAATAAATAAATTCTTTAGACCTGAATATTAACTCAACAAAATCAATACCCTGTTGGACATCTAAGTATACTTAGTAGTAGTCGTATCCTCTCTGACATTATAACAGGCTACTGGCTATTCATAAAATTGCCAGTCCCACACCAACCTACTTCATATTAAAAAGAAACCATAGACACTTTTTACTTTCATTTATTATATTAACTGAAGTAACAGTGCTTGCATTGTTGCGTTTCATTTGGTCAGTGAAAGCGCAGGAGGCCCACCTTCCCATTCTCCCTTCCTTAGCACAGGCTGGTAACGCACTTGCAATTCCTCTGGTATTGCTGGTGTCTATGGACGGTGGTGATCACTTAACATTAGGTGACCGGCCATTTCATTCGCTTCATATGACATATAAAAATGTAAGAAAACTATAAGATATATAGTTAAAACTATATCCATAAATATAATATTCTTCTAATTAAGTATGTTCATATTAATTGATGGTAAGCTGTTACCTAGAATAAGAATACTACATGAGTATTGGAAAATACATAAATGTATAAAAAGTAAATAAATATTGTTTAGAAAAGTGTATCAAATCAAAATTCAATAGATATTTAGAAAGATCAGGAATACACAGGGAATATTGGAGTACACACATAAAACCTTAGTAGAAATAAACATAGTAAATAAATACTGAAAAACAGTTGCTATTACTTTGGTATGTCATCTCTTAACACATTCACGTCAGTGCGTACCAACGGTGGCCCGCACTAGACTCTCTTTTCTGGCGACGTGTACCACCGGTGGTACGTTATTTGATCGTGCTATTTTTAATAAATGAATGTTAGATTCTCATTATTTTTAATAGCACAATTAGTTTCTTAAATTTATCATGATATTGTTCTTCATGTAAGGAGAAAGCGTCTAAGGAGTTAAATTTAAGAAATTTGTAGAAATCTATCCAGTACTTTCTTATTAATCCATACTCAACCAGAAATCTCTATAATTGTATGTAGATTATTTGCTTTATCCAGTGTGTAAAGTGATTACAGTGTTTTGCGACAATACTGGACTAAGTGCTTTGCATCATTATTTATTCGATGGACATGATCATTTATTTGAACTGCGAAGAAATGGAATGCTCTGCTTCCGTCTGTTTTTTTTGAGGAATATGACGAAATAATCTTCAAACAAAGAGTGAATGTGCTATTACTGAGAGAACGCATTATATCCTAGATCTCGTCTTCACTTTCCATCAGGTGTGACTGAGGTCAAGCGTTAAGTATTATAAAAAAAAAAATAGATTTTACAACAAAATGATGACTCATTTAGAGCTTTCTAGAATTTTTTTGATATCTTATATTGCCTTTTTTTTTCTCAAACTATCTACACTATTGACCTAGTAAGGTCTTAACAGCTTCACCGGATTGACATTATCTTAAGATATTTGAAGAATAAGATAGTAACTTACTCAAATCCAATACTTTTGATGAAACAAGACTATGTAAAGGCAGCTGAGCAGTTTTGACTGCACTAATGTTGGCACAGCTAAACACCCCACCATCATTTTGTCCAGGGTAAGATTTTTTACCTATAGCCAAAATTTCTTGAGGGGATAACTGAAATTTGATTTTATAATTTAGTTCTTTTTTAAATCTATATTATAAAATAGTAAAATCGGTTAAGTGTGCAAACATATAAGGGTGTATATAAAAGGCTACTTTTAAATTAAATGGAGTGATTATTACCAGATCATCGTCAAAGTTAAAAGCTTTATCTTTAGTTTCACTTGTATTCCAATAATCATCATCGTCCATTGTAACGGAACGAACCTGTGTTAATATATTAAATTACGATTAAATTAGGAATAAATACATCCAACAAATATTCGTAAATATTTCTCTGGTTTATAAAAATATTGGATATTCTTTTATCAAAAAACGTAAACAAAAATGTTAATTTTAAATTTGACAAATGACAATTAGGGATGATCGATATTCTTTGACGATGAATAAACATCGATGTTTAACTAAATAAACACCAATGTTTTAAGAATAAAATATTGAAATGTCAATATATTATTTTGGGCCGTCTAGCTAGGGACTGGATAACGATCAATTAAAAAAAAATATTTTATACTAGACTTTTTTCCAAAACTGGCCAACTCTTGTACCGGTAATTGACACACAAAAGAAAAAGCACATGACGAAGTTAATTTTTTTACAGAGCTCGAATTTAAAAATCGGATAATTCGAACTATTCTCATTATCCAAATGATTTAAACTATGCGAACAATTTTAACTATTTTAGTGATTTTAACTAATTACATATTTACCAAATACTAATTAATCATTAATATAAAAATTTGTTCAATAGTTTTGTCTGTCTGTCAAAATAATTTGATTTTAACTGGTTCGAAAATGTATAATTAATATCAAAGTTCACTCTTTATCTAATAAAGTTATTTAATTTAAGTTTCTATGCATAACAATTAATTAGGAAATGTATCTTTGGAAAAGGAAATCATGTAGGACTCTTTCTAGGTGGGATAACGGTAAGAAGATGATGTATGCAATAAAAATATTGACTGCCGAAATTCAGATTTTAATATCGAGTTATCGATATATCGTTACGCAAATATTAGTAACGAATATTGATATTAAGAATACAAAAACCGATGTATTGATTTTTATCAACAGTCCTACTTTGCAGCTGGTATGTAGATTATGATACCAGAGGACAGACAAGACATAGCTTGATTTTAAATATATGAAACCTTATGTTTTGAATAGTGTTTCATGTATCTAGAACACTTGCGCACTCATAGATTTTGAGTCTTTTTTTTTCGAACTGACTACCGGACTACATATTTTGAGTCTGTGGCAAATGTATCTATAGGTACCGAGTGAGAAAGATGACTAAAAATAAGAGTTACTTTGCTTAACCTGGATACTAGCTTTGGGACAGATTGGTCCCAGCTCGCTTTTTAAAAATTTTTAAATTTCCCGCCATCGGCAAAGACATTTAGTACATGTACCATACGAGTCTATAAATCTATGGTCACAATAATATATTTAATTATATTCAGATTATATATGGTTTTTATATTATCATGTATTTGATATTATTTTTATAAAAATTATATCTAATTTAAAATATATTTCGTTTTTTTTTCTTATGATCGATAAAATATTGTATATTTTCTTGAAATAAGTTTTATATGAAATAAGGAGAAAGAATAATAGTAAAGTTAATTGGCTGAAAACTATTGTTATCATATTCATTTGTCTAAATTATTCAATATTTAATTTGATATATTCATATTGTAGTAGTTTAATGTATATTTAGTTCAGTATTTAATGTAAAATATTTTTTCTAACCTAAAAGTATAAATACAATAGCTAAGTTGGACATTTCGTGGTTTAGTACAAAAAATAGTTCTTAAAAATTAAATAATAATGTAATAATACATTTTGCATAATAATTGGAATTTCACATTACATCATTTATAATTATTCAAATCTTGTAATAAATCCAGTATTTTTTTAAACCTTATACTGCCAAACTGTTTCCTAACCTTTGCATCATAAGGTCTATTTTCGTTTGTATGGCGCTTAAATCTTTATGGTTTTTCACCAATACAGGTGTTAAAGGGGCATTTGGAGTTTTTAGCGAGATTTTAGTTTGTCATGTTGCTTTTCTTCATAATCTTGTGTTATTTGACATTATATTTTGTAAATTTGGTGATGTTTTACTTAATATAGTTAGTTTATTGTGCATAAGTGAAGTGAATGGAAAATAATAGCATGGAGCACGAAATTATGAGAAGCCACATAAACTCCCTGGAAAGTTCTAACAAGAGAGCCACCATCTTGTTGGAAAATTGAAATAATCACATGACGCTAGTAATATTATTAACTACCTATATGACAATGATAGTAATAATCTGAAAGTTTGGTAGCCGAAAATAAAGGGGCATTTCACGTGAAGCGGACATCGAAAAAAAGTTGAGGCTATGAATTTCGTTCATATTGAGTCTAATAGGACTTATAGTAGGTATGAATAGAAATACATATTTTTTCTTTATCATTTTTAATTTTCAAGTTATGGGTTTCCAAAGAACAATCCTGTTTGAAATTTGGATTTTTTGGAAAACAAATCTATACCTACATATAATAAAAATGGAGTATCTGCATGTAATATCAAAATAAAAAAAAATCGAATGGGTATGAAAGGATACACGATTCTGATAATAAAAATGTAATTTTTAAAATGTTTGTCTGTCTGTATTTTTTTCGGGTATTCTCTGGAACGGCTAGACTGATTTTAATGGAAATTTCACTGACGGATAGCAAAAATGACAGCGGGTAACTTAGGCTACTCTAAACTAGACTAAGTTTTAACCACTGCTTCGTCTGCAATGCTATCTCCAAAACGGTTGGACTGATTTTCACGAAATTTTCACCAATAGATAGCGGACATCATAAAAAGTAAGTTTGTCTATTTTATTTAGACTAGCTATTAACTGTGGCCTTGCTCGCAGTACTATCTCCAAAATGAGACCGATGTTCACAAAACTTTTATTGGCAAGTAGCTGACCTTATAAAATATAATTCAAGCAATTAAGCAATTTTAGCATATACTAGCTATTAACCGTGGTTTCGCCCGCAGTACAATCTCCATAACGGTTAGACAGATCTTCACGAGACTTTCATTCTCAGATAGCTGACCTTATAACAAGTAATTTAGGCAATTTTAATTTATACTAGCTGTTAACCGTGGTTTGGCCGCTGTACTATCTCCAAAACGGTTAGACAGATCTTCACCAAACTTTCATTGTCAGATAGCTGACCTTATAAAAGTAATTTAACAAAACGGTTAGACCGATTTTCACGGGACTTTTACTGATAGACGGCGAACCTTATAAAAAGTATTTGAGGTTATTCTATTTTAGACTAGCAGTTACTCGCGACTTTGTCTTTATGAAATTTAGCAAGACTTCAATTCATTCTTTATTTTTAATTAGAGAAATAATTACCAGCTTATTGTTTACAATTCGAAATTATAATTATTAGTAACTTTGAAGATAGAAGACCTAATAAGATCTTAGACCATAAACGTATTAAGTAAAGAGTTCCATAATACAATTTCTTGCGGAACAGACAAGCGTTTTTTTTTTGTGTATAATCACAAAATCGTAATTATAATGACAATGTATGTTAAATTTAATGAAAATGTAAATCTTTATAATAATATTTTAAGTTGTTGTTCCTTACACAGCGTAAGTGAGCACTAACTGTAAGTCGCGTGCGTGTCGTACTTACAATCGTTTTTAAAGAGCATTTCTATAATTGTACATAATCCCAAAATGTTATTATTCTTTAATACAATCTAAAAAAACGCGTGCGGAGCTGCGGGTACAGTTAGTTTATAATAAAAAATAAAATACAGCGATTTATATAGAAGATTAATTGTTTTTTTTGAGAATAAATCAAAATTAAAAAAAAAAATACAAAAGAAGTAAAGTTTTCAAAACGATATTTTAGTAATTTGGATGAACTTTTTAAAACTTTCTTTTATATTTCTATTACACGCGTAAAATATACGAAATCTTTTAAAATGGGAAATGCTTTGGTGAAGTAGATAGATCGATTAATGTTCACACATGTCGCACTGTGCTGTCTGGCGTTTGCCTAATTAGATTTCGTTACCAGATATCGCATTATATTGCCTCAATATTAACATTCATCACCCTATTTCAGCTTTTTTTTTTCGAAATGAACACTGTTGACCTGGAATGGTCTTCACAGCTTCACCGAACTATTGAGGCGAGCGCTAAAGGCACTGAGCCGATTTAGGATATTTGGGCGACTAACTCAAGGGTGCACGGCACACCTCAGCTTGGGTTGTCGCCTGTTTTGTGCAAAAATCGCATCTTATCTTTTTTTTTTTTTTTTTTTCGTGGGGAAATCCCTTATGGATACCCATCCTCCCTGGGGAGAGGGTGGGTTATGTCCGACTCGCACGGACTAAAACCCCACGGTGTACGTCTTCCGCTGTTGTTGGGACGGCACGAGATATTCTATAGACTTCATCGTGCCGCCCCAGCGGTGTGGCCCAGCGGCAGAAGTGCCGCCGCCGGGCCTCGTCTTGTAAGGAGACAGCCGGGTACACACCGGCCGTCTCCTTCTCGTCTGCCGGACCTGTGCAATGGGAAGGTGGGGCCCCAGCCCCACCCGTCCCTAGGTCCAGCTACGGTGGCGGGAGGAGGCGGTCAAACTGCCGCCTCCTCCTGCCTGTCCTCCTTTGGCGGAGACGGCCGCTTAGCGGGTCGTTCTCGCGGACCCTCTCCGCCGCCTCCTTCTGCGCGACGACTTCCTCGCAGAAGGAGGCAACTGCGTTCCAGACATCCTCGCTACCGAGCATGGCCGCGACCACGCTCGGCAGCGAGAGGTTCCCTCCTACCGCCGCAGTCAGAATGCGGCGCTGCTCCTCCCACGCAGCACACTCAGACAATGTGTGCTGCGCGGTGTCCGGGTCAACGCCGCACTCGTGGCATACGGCGGTCGGCTCCCTGCGCGCTATTCGGTGCAGGTATCAACCGAAGCACCCGTGCCCGGTCAGCACCTGCACCAGACGGAACGTCAGGGAGCCCCATCTTCGATTACACCATTCCAGCAGGACCGGGCGGACGGCGTCGATTGTATATTTACCGTACTGCGCGTCCGCCAGGTCCTGCTTCCACCTCTCCATATCGCGACATATCTGAGATAACCTAAGCTAAGCTATCTAGATATACGTATATGAGTTATTGAAACATGCATGTGTACCAAGCATGCGTGCCTCAACAACTCCTATATGTATTTTGTGTCGGAAAAAATCCTCAAAACTATATAGGATAGGATAGGATAAGGAAAAATAAGGGTATAACTCTTCGTCGTTTATTTCTCTGAAAAAGAAAAACAGCGTGTAAGCGTGTAGGCGTGCACGTGTGCATAGGTGATGTGTGTGATGTTGAAGCAGTGATGTAAGGTTTTGAGTCGCTGTATCGCGTGCTCAAGGGCTCTTCGCCGAGGGAACGGACCTAGGCTTGAGCCGCTGCCGAGGGGGGCCTAATCTGGTCTGCGGGAACGAAATTTACACCCAGACCATGGCGGCTTGATCTATGGTTACGCGGGCGTGGGCGTGAACACGCTCTGTTTGGAGAGACAGGCTGGTATTGACTGTTCGCTGACGTGATTGAATCAGGAGGGTCGGTAAAAATGCGTCGCGGTCGTCTTCTCTACTGCGCAGCGTTGGGTACGGGTTCATAGTTCGTGGCGGATACCACTAAGGGGCTGGGATGATTCGTTGCTTTTTCGAAATAACTACGTGTGAGTGATTTTACATACGCCCAGACAGAAGGCATCTCCAGATTCCTGTGGAGATCCTTATTCCGGACGTACCATGGGGCACCGATGATTTTACGTAGGGCTCGGTTCTGGAGAACCTGCAACTTTTGAATACGATTTTGCGCGTGTGCAAGGACCGGACAACTGTACGTCATAATCGGACGACCTATTTAAGCTTGTGTTAGTGATAACAATGCTTTAGGGTAAGTATTGTTAAAATAAATATAATATAAATAAGTATACATCAGAACAGAAATACTAGTAGAAAGTAGTAATAAATAAGAATTTTCTACCAATGAAAGGCAACTAGTATCACCATTATAGAGTTGCATGAAGATTTAATTTTGTATAAATTGAATTCAAAGTCAGTCTAATATATATGTATATTAGAAAGAAATAAAAGTATGGTGGTAAAAATTTTATATTTTTCGTTATTGTTCTGATATGTCAGTGATATTGTGAACATTACAGGATTTTGATAGGTATGTAGATGGCCGCTTATATATATGTAATTGTCTTTTATTATTATAAATCTATTACAGACGGAAGTGTAAAGTAACGTCTACTATAATATTTAAGAGAGGAATAGTAAACGGATAATATTGTTTACAAAGAAATTTTGTAAGCAAAGTGTGTATATTATCACTTTGTTTTTTTAAATTATCATTGCAAAACAATACAGCCGCGGTTATCAGCGATGTTTTACTATAAATATATTTTAAAAACATAACTAGTTTTTACTAACTAATATAAAAAAGTTATATATGGAGTCTTTGCAAACTGTTTTATGAATATAATAAACTAGTGTAATAATTTTTTATCAAAATAACTTTGTGCTTAACAAACATTATACCTACTTCATATTTGTTAGCGTAATAAGCAATTATGTTTTATTTTTTTTACTCTTTTTATACTGAAAATATACCTTAAGGACGCCAAAATTCTTAAAATTAACAATTATGAATATTGAAATTAATCACATGTTAAATAACTTAATTCTCGTGAAAATGTTTTATTGTTCCATGAGAACTCAGTGTTTTATGTGGGAATCATTGTGGATTGTTTTTTTAAATGTAAATTTTCAATTTTTTAATAATATTTTACTTCCTTAATCCTTTACATATTTTAAGTAACTTTTGTTAAACTTTGTATTTTTTTTTTTCGAAATGAAAACGCTGTTGACCTGGAAAGGTCTTTACAGCTTCACCGAACTACTGAGGCGAGCGCTGAAGGCACTCAGCCGATTTGGAATGTTTTGGCAACTAACTCAAGCGTGCACGGCAAAACTCGACTTGGGCTGTCGCCTGTTTTGTGCAAAAATCGCGACCTATCTGAGCTAACCTAAGCTAAGCTATCTATATATACGTATATGAGTTATTGAAACAACTTTTATATGTATTTTGTGTCGGAAAAAATCTTCTAAACTATGTAGGATAGGGAAAATAAGGGTAGAACTCTTTGTCGTTTATTTCTCTGAAAGAGAAAAACAGCATGTAAGCTTGTAGGCGTGCACGTGTGTATAGGTGATGTGTGTGATGTTGTAGTAGTGATGTAAAGTTTTGTGTCACTGTATCGCGTGAGCAGCGTACTCAAGGGCTCCACGCCGAGAGAACGGACCTAGCTTAAGCCGCTGCCAAAGGGACTTTAACATCATAGCTTGTCCGTTTGGAAAAGCGCTATTATTTGTAACCTCCTTAGTACTTCGAGAAATTCTTTATCTCATTAATAACAGCGCAGATGTTTCGGAGATTTAACGAAGCAAATGGCAGACGCTTCAACTTTGTTCATATGTATACTAGCTACACACCCCGGCTTCGCCCAAGAACAACGAAGAAAATGTAGTGCAAATCTTTCGTTTACAATAAGATCATGTTATGAATTTTTTATGTTTTTTATTTAGTCTATGGCCTCTGTGGAAAATTCCACGATCATATACATATATTTTTATCAAATCCATCGGACATATATTTTGAACACTTGTTTCAAGATTACCCTAGGTTTAGCACGAAGAGATTAGGGCACACAATGCTCTGTGATAAACTCCGTACATGTCCATTCGATCTTTTGGGCTTTATGCAAAAGAAGTCTCTAATCAAATCGTTCGATAATTTTGTCAAGCATGTGATTGCTAATTTTAAGACATTCAACGGACTTTGAATACAACGACTCTCTTACCTGCATCTAAATATTTTTTAAATAACCACGACTTTCACTTTGACTTGTATATAGCTATATCAGGACTAACAAATCTTGGTGACTTAACATTACACTCATGCAACACGTCAAGGAGTGAGTACTGAAACGTATCAAATTGCGATCAGCCCTCTCTTAATTTCTTTTGCCAAATTCCAAAAGATCCTTCTGCGAAAACAACACGTTGAGAAAAAAAGAATCCATCGCAAATAAATCAACAAGAGATATGAAGTTGATTTAGACCACCATCATATGTCTAATATAGAATAAAAGAACGATTCACTATTATGTTTCGCTACTAGTAAGTACCTAAACAATTAAGTTAGTAAATATATATATGCATATATATATTTACTAACTTAGTACATAATGTTATCCATTATACTAATTTAATATGACATGCATTCAATCCAAAATATGTGAACCCCGGACACTAATATTCGGAAATAAGTTTATTTTTTCTTAACTAAATTTGTTTGCATGTAGTAGTTAGGAGTATTTTGAAATATTTTGAATAGAAGCTAATTTGATAACAAATAATATTACTTATGAGTGAACTAGAAATATAGTTGGTATCTGGAATTAAGGTATTATTTGTTAATTTCTTTAATAATTAGCAGTAATTAATAACGTAGGAATTAACGTAGGGGACTGTTTGAGGCATCAGGGGACTGTTTTGAGCGTGACAGAGGGCTGTTGTACTTAAAAAAACATTTAACATTAATGAAACATTTATTGTTTATGACATATTTTCACATCAATAATTAACAGAGTTTCTTTATAAAAAATGAATACAAAATATAACTTCAACATTCATACCAAAAATTTAACCCCTAGTGTTAAAAATATTTTGTACTCACTGAGATAAAGATAGTCTTATTAATAATATCAGTCAATAAATATTTTATGCAGTATTCATTAAAATACTAACTATTATTAATATAATGATTAAAAAGTCGTTTCTCTCAAATATTCAGCTGAGATCCCCAATCAAATCCCAAGGATTTTTATAAATAAAATAAGGCACATAATAAAGTTTTTAAAACGTTAGCAGTCGAAGATACTTATAAGTAACTCGATTACCGGGAATAAAACAGTCGAACATAAAATGGAAAAGGCCACGCGCGACACAGTGACACAAAATCTTACAACACTGCAACGTTACACATGTCACCTTCACAAACGTGCACGCACACACGCTTACACATAAAAGTGTGTAATATGTAGCTTAGCTCAGTTAGGTCTCGAATTGCACGTATCATGCAACAGCCCAAGCCGAGGTGTGCCGTGCACTCTTGAGCTAGTTGTCAAATAAAATCGGCTGAGTGCCCTAAGCGCTCGCTTTAGTAGTTCGGTGAAGTTGTTAAGACCTTGCTGGGTTAATAGCGTAGTCATTTCGAGAAAAAAATCACTATATCGCGCGAGCAGTGCACTCAAGGGTTCCACGCCGAGGGAACGGACCTAGGCTTGAGCCGCTACCGAGAGGAGCCTCATCTGGTACATAGTTGTTTCGGAGTTCATCGTGGACAAATACTATGATACTGTATTTTTATATATTTAAATCTAATACCTTTAAACGAGCAATTCTTGTATATTTTGATATTGTTGTATATTCAGAATCACGGAAACTACGTCAGCGATTTCCGTAAAACTTAGTAGGTGGTTTCGGGGACGATAAATGGTTCTAGATAGATTTAATTCATAGAAAACTTTTTAACTGAGCTGTTATGCAATGAAAAAATATAGCTAGAATATAAAGGTAAATTTCGCCGTCGCTGTTAAATCAAAAATAGCACAGAAGTAAAGCGACTGCTTTGAAAATCCGTCTAACCTCAGTTCGTATCCGAGTGACAGCAAAATAGTTATATTTTTTTAGAAAAAAATCTATTTTTGTGAGGCAAATCTAACAATTTATTTTAATTTTAAAATGTTTTTTAAAGAACCGAGCTATAATTCTCAACGTTATTATTTATTCTTTTTACTTTGGTTAAGAAAGATAGGATCGCTGACAAATTAAAAAAACAAATTTAAATTAAATATAATTTTTAGTAGTCCACGGGCACTGAACCTCGTAGTACGGCCCTGACTACACGTATATTGGACTTGCACAATGATTAAGAAGGGATTTCTAGTGTGAATGTATGTGCTATATAATTTGTTGAATACCTATCCAAACATGATTTTGTGTAGCTCCTACCACGTGCTTTTATAAGATTTAACTTCGATTAGAATAATTATTAATATTCGAATACCCTTTTATAAGAGAGGCACATTCGTTATTTAATCTTTGAATTATTACAATTTATCTTTACATATAATAAGAATATAAATCTAACGTAACTGTACTTTATCGATTCTTGTGAAAAAAGTTGTTGCAAGTTGCAAGAAAATAGAATACATTTCAATGATTTTTAGAAATTTGTGTTTGTCTATTTATATGACCACGCATCACTGCTAAAGTACTGAGTGCACAACAAAACAATAAACCATATCTCTAGAAGTAACACATTTTTTGTTTCATTAAAACCGTTTTTTTTTTTTCGAAATGACTTCGCTATTGATCCAGCGAAGTCTTAACAGCTGCACCGGACTACTAAGGTGAGCGCTTAAAGCACTCAGCCGATTTTATTTTGGCAACTATCTCAAGGGTGCACGGCACACCTCGGTTTGGCTGTTGCCTGTTGCATGCAAAATCGCGATCTATCTTAGCTAACCTAGCTAACTATTCATATATGTATGAGTTGTTGAAACGTATATGCGTACCAAGCATATACGCCTCAACAACTCCTCCATATATTTATTATCGGAAAATTGAGAGTTTTTCAGTTCGATAAGGGAAAAAAGTAAACCTTTCCACCTTCATGTGTAAGCGTGTAGGCGTGCACGTGTGTGGGGGTGATCGTGTAGTGTTGTAGCAGTGATGTATATTTGTGTGTCACCGTGTCGCACGAGCAACGCACTCAAGGGCTCCCTACCGAGGGATCGAACCTAGGCTTGAGCCGCTGCCGTGGAAGGCCTAAGCGGGTCATTAAAATCGGTTTACTCTATCAAAAGTTATTGTAATTTGGATGACGACTGGAGTTAAGTACGAGAGAAGAGTAGTAATCTATACTAATATCATAAAGCTGGAGGGTTTGTTTGTTTGGTAGGTTAACGCGCTAATCTCAAGAACTATTAGTCCGATTTTTGAAATTCTTTCAGTGTAAGATAGCTTATTTATTTATATATCATGCCGAGAGCAATAGAAGTAGAGCACTAATGAAGACCGTTTCAAAATCGGTCTTTTTTAATATGAGAGCTTCCGCTGTAAGCGTTAGCTTAAAGTAACCATTTCACGCGAACGAAGTCATGGGCAGAAGCTAGTTTAAAATAAATTTAACAGCTTTACAGGTGCATAAATATTTATATTTCTTTGACACACTTTGTAACCTAAATTTTAGGTTTGTGGTGCCGGCAGAGTAGAATATCACAAAAGTCGATTAAGGGAGTGTGAGATAGTACTGACCCTTTGTATTTTCTCACCGGGATACTGCACCATCTGTCCGAGTCCTTCTCTAGTCGTAACGGTCCCTGTTCCTCTGGGTCCAGAAGAACAAGGACGAGTATATGCACCTGTGTTTTGCGCGTACACTTGTGCACCTTAATATATCCTGCGCATCTAACCGCTTCTACTACTGGACTCCGAGTACGCAAAAGTCCTGTGGCGATAGGTAAAGGTAGAGAGGTCTAGCCTGATGCAAGCTAGACTTTGTCTGAAACCTGCGCACAGGCGGTCCTGGGGGTGTGATTACATGCCGTGCTGCAAATTTGGGGCGACGGCGCGGACTCGGCAGCACTTGGGATCACAAAGCAGCCCTATTTAGGGAGGCACTGCTTTCCCCGCTCAGCCGGGGAGGGGGCTAGAAAAGATGCCCTAAAAATGCTCGTCCCAACTTGTCAGACCGCGCCTGTTATCGCATCATCCAAATCGTGGTCGACGTCGCAAGTATCATTTTAAAAGAACACCTGTTATGACGTTCGGTGCGTGGAACGTGAGAACGCTTGTCGATCGAGATGGCAACGCCTGCCCTGAACGTAGAACCGCCATGGTAGCTCGGAAACTTCATCGCTATAACATGGATGTGGCTGCTCTCAGCGAAACACACCTTCGAGATGATGATGAGAGAGATGGTGGGAGTAGGTGGCGGCTACACTTTCTTCTGGAAAGGTACCGCTACCGCCGAAACTCGACGATAAGGTGTGGGTTTTGCAATCAAAAATCACTTTTGCCATCAAAAGCGTTTGGAGGAATACCCTGTACATATCTCGGACCGTGTTACCACACTGCGCCTTTACCTGGACAAAGACAACTACCTTAAGGTTATCAGTGTTTATGCTCCAACGCTAGACAAGTCTGATGACATCAAGGATAAGTTCTATGAGGAAGTGGCTTATTGCCTCGATAGCATAATCGCCACAGAGCAGATTCTATTGTTAGGCGATTTCAAAGCCAGGGTTGGTCGGGACTATGAGGCTTGGCCTGGAGTTTTGGGTAGACATGTAGTTAGCAACATGAACAGCAATCGTCAGTTGGTGCTCAGTCTTTATGCTCAATACGGTCTGGCAATTACAAACACTATGTTTAGACTTACCGCCAAGTACAATACAACATGGATGCACCCAAGATCCAAGCATTGGTATTTGATAGACTATGCAATCGTGAATGACTTCTTCTTTCTTCATTCTGGTCTGATCACCGACTTTTTGTCACTAAGCTGCGAATCCACCTCAGTCATCTGCGTAGTTTCCTATAAAAAAGCTTGCGTCTTTGAACGTAGATAATCTAAAAGATCTCGCGGTTAGGATGAACTATGCTGAAGCCCTGTCTAAAAACCTGTTGCCAGCTAATGAGGTAGGTGATGTTGTTGCTGCCTGGCAAACTTTGTCATCTCATATCATGGATACCGCTTCGACTGCACTAGGTAAAAAAATCCGTCACAACGAAGACTGGTTTGATGGAAATGATGAAGTCCTGCGGGCAGCATTTGACAGACACCGAGATGTCCTGCAACAGCACAAAAGGCGAAGTGGAAGCGTTGCGGTTATAAAAGCTAGTGACCTCGAATTGCGCAAGCTGTCTCGAAATATGAAAGACAAGTGGTGGCAGGACAAAGTTGGACACATGCAATGGCTCACTGACACAAACCAGCTGGGAGAGTTCTACAGTGAGGTACGTAAGCTGATTGGTACAGCCTACCATGAAAGGGTGCCTTTAAGGTCTCTAGACGATAGTCACCTGTTCACGAGCAAGGAGGATATACTAAAGCGCTGGACTGAGCACTACAATACTCTGCTGAATGTGGATCGATCAGCTGATCTACAAACCTTCAGTTTAATGCCTCAGCTCTCTTTTGCATTTGAGCTGGACGAATCTCTATCACGTGACGAGGCTGTTACTGCCATCAGACAGCAACAGAACAAACGGGCGGTTGGCATTGACCTTATACCGGGAGAGCTGATAAAATACGGAGGAGAGGAATTGCACATGTATGTGTGGGAACTATTTGTTCGCATGTGGGAGGAGGAGCGCGTTCCGGATACATTTAAAGTATCGCGAATAAGTACTCTCTACAAGAACAAAGGTGATCGTTCTGACTGCAACTCTTATCGCGGTATTTCGTTCCTTACAACCCCCGGAAAGGTCTTTGCGAGAGTTCTCTTAAACCGCCTAAAGAACTTGTCCTAAAAGATTTTGCCAGAAACCCAGCTTGGCTTTCGACCGTACTGAGGTACATGCGAAGCTATATTCTCTGTACGTCAACTACAAGAAAAGAGCAGAGAACAGGATCGTCAGCTGTACCTTTGCTTTGTTGACGTGGAGAAGGCTTTTGATAGCGTGCCTCGGGAAGCTCTATGTTTGGTGCTAGGTAAGCTCGGGTGCACAGGAAAGTTTGTGAGACTTCTGAGACTCCTGCATGATAACATGCAATGCTGCGTTGCCGTAGATGGTGAACAGACAGACTTCTTCCCCGTTACCTGTTGGGTGAAGCAAGGATGCGTCTTAGCACCTACCCTGTTCGCCTTATACTTTGCGGTAATAGTAAGAGAAGTCTTAGAAACCGTTTCTCAAGGAGCCTTTTCAAGCTAGACTTAACGCTCGCACTAAAGTCTCATACGCTCTGATCACTAAGATCATGTATGCTGATAACTTGTGCTTCTTAGCAGAATCCCCTGACGGCCTGCAGCAGCTGATATCTACATTCCACCAAGCCTACCGTAAAGATCAGTGTTAATAAGACGGAGGTGATGTCCCTGGACATACACGATCACGAGACACTGACCATAGAACTTGGTGAGAATGTGCTTAAGCAGGTGCATAAATTTCGCTATCTGGGGAACACTGTAACATCTAAGTGTGATCTTGATGCTGAGATCAATAGCAGGGTGGGTGTTGCAGCTGTGGCATTTGGTAAGCTATGTTCCAAGGTCTTCTGTTCGCATGATCTTAAGTTAGCCACGAAAATATCTGTTTACATGGCAATCGTGCTGCCAAACCTCCTATATTCCTCTGAGACGTGGTGTGTATACCGCCGCCACATTAGCACTCTAGATCGCTTCCACCTTAAATGCCTTCGTATCATCATGAAAATTAGATGGTCCGATAAAGTGCGAAATACTGAAGTTTTGCGACGATGTTGGTGGCATTGAAGCTTATTTAATGCGTCGACAGCTTCGGTGGTGCGGTCATGTATCTCGTATGGCGAAGGAGAGAGTGGCGAAGCACATTATCTATTCTGAACTTGAGGAGGACAAGTGGAATCCCGTTGGTCCCCTCCTCCGGTACAAGGATGTCCAATAGCGACATATGAAGAGATGCAATATAGAGCCCTCGTGTTGGGAAAGTTTGGCAGCACAACGGCCAGAATGGCGCAGGATAGTAAATAGCCAAGTACGAAAGTTCGAGGCTCAGCGTAAAGCTAACCTTGATACCAAACGCGACCAGTTAAAGGCTTGCCCTCCTGCTACCATAACATATCATTCTGAGAACGGCGTACTCACGTGTCCTCAATGTTCACGAAGTTTCGCCGCGAAGATAGGCTACATAAGCCATCTTCGAGCACGCCAGCGCTATTTATAAGTTTAGAGATCAAAGTGGTCGCCATGGCCGAAACCAGTCGGACCAATCATCATCATCAACCTAAACGGCTTGATAGTTTTTAACACATTCAGTGTTCTTAGATTCCCCTTGATTGTGGAAGTTTTTTTTTTATTGTAACACGGCAAAGTGACTGCATTATGCCTGATGGTAAGCATAGTACAATCCAAAAATAATAGCGACCACCGATTGACACACTGTCCGTCGCCGGTCGCCACTATCATGCCGGCCTATAAAAAGCTGGATATGCACAGGCTGATCCCGAAACGCGACCCGTAGAAGCGAATCACTATTACGGGCTTTTTTGCCATATACATGGTGGTTGCGACCCAGTCGGGCTGTAAAACCCTACCACCCCGCTTGCGCCATTGCCTCGTTCGTTATTCAGCAGGGTGCACCACGTGCAGGTGAGGTTGGATTGGGTGTCTCAAGTCTTATGATGTTATTCGACACCCTTTACACCCCAAATGTTTTTAATGCCTATTAGTAACTTCTTGCGAACACGATGTCTAATTTCGTTAAAATTGAGAATATTCCAGTATCCAGTTTTCAATTATATTTAATGAAAATTGACCTAGAGATAATTAAAATAGTTTTTTTTAGATTTAGTGCCTTATTGGTTAATAATATTTATGACGGTTTTTTTTTTGTAAAAATAATAAAACAATTATGATTTGACTTGTAAAAAAGCTTAGGACTCAGATAAAGGGCTTAGTTGGACATAATTTAATTTTAATTCCAATGCTTAGAACTGTCGTGGTATAAGTAGCTTCAGTCTATTTAATCAAATTATACGTTTTCAATTTGCACATGGTAAAAGCAAAATTACACAATTAGAAATGTAGTCTACGTGCTAAATTATCATTTGAATATAAAATAGTGGAACTAGTTCAGATGAATATTAATATGGTAAGGCCATTTGTATTTTTAACTTTATTTTTGGCAATTAATCTTTCAGATTATTGCTGCCATCGTCACGTAGTCGATAATACTACAAGCGTCGTGCAATCACTTCAATATTGCGTCGTGTGAGTCAATATTCTAACAAGATGGTGGATCCCTTGTTAGAACCTGCTCGGGAGTTTTTGTGGCATCTCAGAATTTCATGCTCCGTGGTATTATTTTTTATTCACTTCACTTATGCACAATAAACTAACTAGATTACGTAAAATTCCACCAAATTTACAAAATATAGAGTCCAATAACACAAGATTATGAATAAAATATAAAATCCACTACATGACAGACTAAAATCCCGCCAAAAACTCCCCCATTTGTATTTATTATGTTCGCATAGGACATGAAAAAAAAAGATGTGTAAATTTCGTGGAACGCTTGGCTGCAACAAAGTTCTTTTCGTAGTATATTATTATTGTTAAAGGTATTATATTATTGTTTTTTTTTTTATATTCGACAGGTACGCGTTTGGCCACAATCTCACCTGATGGTAAGTGACGATGAGGACGACGATATATCGCGCTTACCCACCAGGTGCCTATTCACTCTACTCTTGAAGACTCCCATGTTATACGATGTCTGGAAGAAAGACGCCGGGAGTGAGTTTCATTCCTTAGCCATACGTATAATGAATGTGGAAGTAAATCGTTTCGTACGAATTACGGGAATATCAACCTCGTAAGGGTGGAAGCCCTCACGGCGTCTAGTCGTCCTGCGATGGAATGAGGACGGTGGAATTATATTATGTAATTCCTGTGCACACTCCAAAATGTAATCTACAAAACATAGAGACAAGCCACTTTTCGTCGAGGGTATAAATTGAGCATTCTTGTATCCCACAGTGCTTCATCACCGACAAGCCGACGAAGACAACGCTCAATAGAGTCAAGAGCGGCTTGCTGATATTTGACTGATCCATCCCATAAATGGCAGCAATATTCCACACATGAGCGTACTTAAGCTTGATACAGGTTAAAAGCCGTTCTGGTGTAAAATATCGCTTAACTTTAAAGAGAATCCACAGTTTTCTCGCAGCTGTTCTTGCTTTCTGTTCAATTGAGTGCCCGAAATTGAGATCAGATGTTAGCTGGATCCCAAGAAGATCGAGGTTGTCAGTCGCTTGTAAGGAAACACCTTGAAAATTAGTAGTGAAGTTGAACGGACTCCATTTTGTGGAGAAAACACACGCCTGTGTCTTTTCAGAGTTAAACTTAACCGGGTTTTAATGAACCCCAATCGGCAACAAACCTAAGGTTTTTATTTAACCGCTCGATCATGGCCTCTCTCTCTCTCTCTCTTTATAGATTTCCGGGAAGCTGGCCCGAGGACTGGACATATACAGTGCTGTCATCCGTGTACCTAAAGATACCGGGTATAAGTAGATCATTGATGTGCAGTAGAAATAGGGTTGCTGAGAGTACAGATCTCTGAGGAACTCCGGCATTTACAGCCTTGAGATTAGCAAACAGACAAACAGCCATTAAAAACTACTCGTATAGTCCGTTCTCTAAGGAGATCACAAATCCAAGTCCGTAGACATTCAGGTATTCCGAATGCTTGGAGCTTACTTAAGAAGATAACGTACCATACCTTGTTGAATGCCTTCGAGAGATCCATAGAAACAGCTACGGCTTCTCCGTTTTTCTCGATAGCCTCACTCCGGTAATGGGTGGCACACACTAGGAGGTCAACAGTAGATCGCTTTTGTCGAAAACCATACTGACGATCACTGAGAATATCATTAAGCTCTAGGTATGTCAACAACTGCTTATTTACTATTCGTTCCATTACGTTACAGAAAAGTGAGGTATGGCGATTGATCGATAATTACAAAGGTCAGCACGGTTTCCCTTTTGTGCTTGTCAGCCTGTATTTGGGGGGACGGGGTCAGAGAAGGAGATGTGGGCCTTCGGCGCTCTCATTCATCGACCAAAACGCAACAATGCAAGCACTGTTATTTTACGTCTGTTTTCTGTGGATCGGGTGGTACTGCCCCGGACGAGCCGACCCATTCATGCTGAAACCAGTAATAACTTCAGTATGACACTACCACCTACAACTAATGAATTAAAGAAAATGGTAGGAAATTTCGTAACTATATATGGTACATCACTCCATTCATCTAATTTATTATAAAGTTTATCAGATAACACAATACCCTACCAAACAATTAACGCTTATACCATGAACAAACTGTAACTGCGCATCTGCAAGTTGGTGCAAGCGTATTGGCTGCCTTTGAAACAATAGGCGCGCAGAAAGGGTCATGGCAGAAAAAATCTTACACTTTTTGTCTGCGTATCGTCGGTAAGGTACTTCGTTACAAAATGAAATCAAATAGGAAATAGTGATGACATTGTTAAAAAAAATTTAAGCCGTCACAAGAAGCCTGGCAGATATGAAACATCGAAATTGTTTTGTATACGTTATATGCATAAAAGAACAGATTAGGACAGGAAACAGATGTGGTTAATGAAAAGATAAAGCGTTACAAATTTGTTTCACAACATAATGACTGTTTATTTATGACATATTCATTTTTATTATTTTTTAAAGTAAAATACAGATTACCGTTACATGAGTAACATAGTAAACAACATTGTATTGCGCATGGCATCTCGTCGCCACGTCTCACAAACGGCCTATATCGCCACGCCAACAATCAGGCTTATCCTCACCTATAGATGTTTGACATAAAAAAAGATCGAGGTCATTAGCACTAATTTATTGATAAAAAGTTATAATCGAGTTGAAATCGAGTTGGACTCGTTAGTAGCAGACGAGCTGCGAAAGATCTTCAGTAGCTTCTAAGTTGGCGATGTAAGCGCATGTGACGTATTATTAATCGTATTTCGAGCAAAAGTTTCGTCATAAAAATGTTAGGGTTTTATATTGAACCGTTATTTCGGCAATATCTTGTAGTGTTTTCAGGTAAGTTTATTGTTCTTAAACTCTTGGAAATGTAATTCTATTGTTCGTTTTATTATGTAATTTGTATGTGATTTTACTTTCTACTTATTTGTAATAAAACCTAGTATAATGTTGTAAATTATCGAATCATTTTAAAACCTTGAGTTTGCGGTTAGTTTTTTCTGCTTTTACTAAGCCGCTTGCAGAAACACGGTGAGATGTATAATTACGCTTTTAAATCATTGACCTCTATGCTATATAGTCATCCTTTAATTAGCAGTAAGTATAAACCGGAATGTAGTCCGGTGAAGCTGTTAAGACCTTGCTAGGTCAATAGCGTAGTCAGCTCGAAAAAAAAATAGAAACCAGAATTTACAAATTAGTGCCTTCATTGAATAATAAGATGAAACCTTAATTTTTATAATGATTTTAATTCTATGAGGCTATATTAAAAAATGTGTATATTACTGTAGGGTTTTATGAGACATCTATACCTTCTTCTTCATAGCGTTTCCCCAACCTGGTGCCAGGGTCCGCTTTACTACTAAACTTTCTCCACTTTGCCCGATCTTGGGTATCCTTCTGTGTGAGGTTATTTTCCCTTAAGTCCGCCTTCACCACGTTACGAGCGTTTTTTGGGCCTGCCGCGAGACCTTGGGCCTTGTACAGTCATACTGAGGCATCTATTTCCTACGTAGTCTGCGCCATTTATACCAAAAAACTAAATATAGTTCTAGCTTTAAATTCAGTACTAGTGTTTAAAAAAATGAGTTGACTGTAAAGTCGGTTTACAGATTATAATTTTATGTTATAACCTCCTAAGAAAACATTGATGAAAAAATGTATACTTTTATGAATTGAATTGGATTATTCTATATATGGATAGATGCGTCTCAAGTCGAACGCTTAAGCCGAATGCGCCTCTCTATCGCTTGTTCCACGCTCACGCTCGCACGCTCGGCTCAGGCGGAACGTAACAATGAATCGGGCTTTCTTGTGCGTGCAGCCAACGTTCATCGATTTATAAGACGTTATCACGTCAAAAATGTTTATTCAGTTGTATTCAGTTTGATTAAAATATATAGTTAATTCATTTAAGATTCATAAGCCTAAATTGAATTGTTGAATTGAACTGTATTTTAGTTTTATAACTTCATTTTAAATGGATATTTCGTGATATTTTTCGAAAAAAAAAAGGGTGTGTATTTATGTACACGCATTAGAAGTTACACTTAACACGTAACATGATAAAAATCTTTTAAATTTAAATCAAATAGATTTATTTTTATTCTATCTATTCTGTCTTCTTTTTAATTTTTTTGATACAATTTTTTTTTATCTTTCGCTTTATTCTACGTTTGTAGAAAAAACGACACTAACAATAGAAAAAAGGTATTTAATACATTGAAAGTTTTAATACAAAGAAATACAAACAACAAATACAAAGAAACAAAATATTCACTATAGCTAACTTCAGGGTATTGGTTTTTCGTGACGGTGTACGTGCGCATCGTAATAACTTCAGGGTGTCGGTATTTCGTGACGGTGTACGTCGTAAAGAGCAAGATGCCGAACATTTTAAACGTAACCTTTTTAAAGCATGTATTTAATACGTATTTAACTTTTTTGTAATAACAACGCAAGAGTCTAAGTAGTAGAATTGTAATACAAAATTGATTAAAACCTATCAAGCAGTTTTTACATAATGTGCGAGCATACGGCTCATTACAGCATAGATCTATCTTTTTATTTGTATTAATTTGTCGTATTTTGTTGATTTACATTTGCTCAGTGCATAGTGAATGTACACTATGATTATCTGTATATATATTTCTGTTATTGCTAAATTATGTATCGGCTTTACTTCGTAGCCTTTGATTTTATACGAAGAAAGAAATAGTAACTGGGCGACCGAGCCTAGCTCGGTTCTTTAAAAACATTTTTAAATTAAAATAAACTGTCAATTTTGCCTTATAAAATTATTATAAAAAAATATATTTCTTTTGCTGTCACTCGGATTCGAACTGGGGTTACACGGATTTTCGAAGCAACCGATTTCCATCTGAGCTATTTTTTTTGACAGCGCCGGCGAAATTTACCTTTATATTCTAGCTATATATTTCATTGCCTGAAAATTCACTTAAAAAGTTTTCTATGAATAAAATCTAGCTAGATCGATTTATCGTCCCCGAAACTACCTACATACTAAGTTTCACGGAAATAGATGACACCGTTTCCGAGATCCTGAATACATACAAATATACAAGAATTGCTTATTTAAAGGTATTAGACTTGGAAGGTCATGTGATTTCGTACGCTTTAATTATAATATCATATGAAGAAATATACATGTATATTGTCACACGGGGATAACGTACTTTCGTGCCAATTAAGAATAAAGGTGTGTGCTTATAAACATACGATAGAAGTGAAAATTTCTGATATGGACTCTTTCGCGGACAGTAAACGTGGTTGATAAAGACTAGCGCCGAGTATACATGATTCAGTGCGTCACCGATCCGAATGCACTTGATGTCGAGTGGAACCGGGGCCGCGGGGGTCGCAAAATATTTCTTCATACTAAAGGAGCCTTGTAGTGAAAATGTTTGAAAAACACTGTACTAGAGGATTAGTTGATAAAAAAAAAAAAAATTGTTGTGTACAAATTTAATTGTTATGTAAAATGTACTCATAATAGTTACTTTTTAGTTTCTAAGAATGTGTTATCTAAACCATATAATTTACGATTTATATTACGAAGAATACAATAGTAAATAAGGATCAATTTTGCGTCCAACAAAAATGTGTTTTCCTGATTCTGTCGTTAGCGTTATATGTATTTATACATCTTCCGGGAGTAATTTACCCGATTAGGCCTCCCACGGCAGCGGCTCGAGCCTAGGTTCGATCCCTTGGTCGGGAGCCCTTGAGTGCGTTGCTTGCGCGATACGGTGACACACAAATATACATCACTGCTACAACACTAACGATCACCCCCACACATGTGCACGCCTACACGCTTACACATGAAAGTGGAAGGGTTTGCTTTTTTCCCTTATCGAACTGAAAAACTCTCAAATTTAAATATATGGAGGAGTTGCTGAGGCGTGTATGCTTGGTACACATATACGGTTCAACAACTCATAAACATATGAATAGTTAGCTAGGTTAGCTAAGATAGGTCGCGATTTTGCATGCAACAGGCACAGCTAAGCCGAGGTGTGCCGTGCACTCTTGAGATAGTTGCCAAAATAAAATCGGCTGAGTGCCTTAAGCGCTCGCCTTAATAATCCGGTGAAGCGGTTAGACCTTGCCGGGTCAATAGCGTAGTCATTTTGAAAAAAAAAAAAAAAAACAATAATTAAATATCAATAATTTGTTATGTATTCTGGTAACTCAGAGGAAAGCGAAACTCGTGGCTGTATGTATCATAGAAAGGTAAACCACATTTTTTCTTATATCATACGAGGTAAACGAACAGGTGAGTCACCTGATGTTAAGTGATCACCACCGTCCATAAACACCTGCAACACCAGGGGAGTCACAAGTGCGTTGCCAGCCTGTATTGGAGGATGGAGGGGTGGGAAGGGAAGAGGAGAGAGGGAAGGTGAAGAAAGCTGGGCCTCCGGCATTCTCACTGACCGAAAGAAACGCAACAATGCAAGCATTTTTACTTCACTTCGGTTTTCTGTAAAAGGGTGGTACTTCCTCGGGCAAGCCGACCCAGTCATATTGAATTCATAGTTAAATGTGGCTCTACCACCTACAATACGTAATACAAACCACATGTGTCGAATATTACACAACAAATTTGCGGGGTAGTAGGGTTTTACAGCCCGATTGGGTCGCAACCACCATGCATATGGCGAAAAAGCCTGTAATAGTGATTCGCTTCTACGAGTCGCGTTTCGGGATCAGCCTGTGCATATCCAGTTTATTACAGGCCGGCATGATAGTGGCGATCGTCGATGGACAGTGTGTCAATCGGTGGTCGCTATTATTTTTGGATTGTACTGTGCTTACCATCAGGCATAGTGCAGTCACTTTGCCGGAATATAATAAAAAAAGACAACAGGATAATCGCAAAACATATATCGTCCTTGCTCATCATGATTCATGAATATACTCGAGTTAGCTTCAACAATATTACAAAGAATTTCCTGTATCACTGTTGACATATTAATAAATCAACACAAAAAGTCGCAATTCGTGTTTGTGCATTCTATTCTATTACTTAAACTATGCAACAGATTTGAATACGGTTTTAAATAAAATTTAGATAATTACTCCCTTTTTTCTCTTTTTTTTTCGAAATGACTTCACAATTGACCCAGCAAGGACTACTAAGGCGAGCGCTTAAGGCACTCAGCCGATTTTATTTTGGCAACCAGCTCAAGAGTGCACAGCACACCTCGGCTTGGCTGTTGCCCGTTGCATGCAAAATCGTGACCTATCTTAGCTAACCTAGCTAACTATTCATATATGTGTGAGTTGTTGAAACGTATATGTGTACCAAGCATACACGCCTCAACAACTCCTCCATATATTTATTATCAGAAAATTGAGAGTTTTTCAGTTCGATAAGGGCTATTTAATAAACATGAAAGCTAGTTGTAACTTAGATGTGTGAGCCTTTGCATATGTCAACCTTTTATTTTTTTTCGTACTGACTACGCTATTGACCCTAGCAAGGTTTTAACAGTTCCACCGGACTACTAAGGCGAGCGCTTAAAGCACTCAGCCGATTTTATATTGACAACTAGCTCAAGGGTGCAGGGCACACCTCGGGCTGTTGCCTAATTCATGCAATTCGCAACCTATCTGATCTAACCTACGCTAAGCTACATGTTCTAACTAACATGAGTTATTGAAACATATATGTGTACCAAGCATATACACCTCAACAACTCTTATACCTATTTTGTGTCGGATAGCTTTTTTAAACTAATTAAGTTCGATAAAGGGAAAAACAAAAATAAAACCCTTCCACTTTCATGTATAAGCATGTGTGCGTGCATGAGTGGAGGTGATATGTGTAATGTTTTTGCAGTGTTGTAAGATTTTGGCATATCGTATCTTAAATATTCTTTGTAAGAACGTTATGAACCTCGAAACAATTAAAAACCTGTCATTATAAGTTATGATTGTTGTAACAAGTCCTAACTAATATTATAAAGTCGAATGGGGTTTGCGAAAGGGAAAGGGGTTATTGTAAAAGCAAAAGTTGTTTGGACTGATACCTACCGCTGCATTCCACTATCGTACAACCGTACTGAGGAAACGACTCCGAGTTGCAATATGTCCAAACCAAAACGGGTTACAAACCTTTAAGAAACGATCTTACATTTCTTTAAAAGGTCAGCAACGCACTTGCGACTCCCCTGTTGTTGCTAGTATCTATACTATTTTTTATATCCATGACCATCTCAACAACAGTTTCTATATAATAATTTTAATATTCATAATTTATGTTTGCCATCCTGTCTTTTTTCCATGTGGTAATTTTAGTTTTCATAAATGAATTCATTTGAACTTTTTCGTTTATTCTTTAATATATAGTTTTGTAAATTCAATGTATCCAAATATTTAAACAATTTTTTTTTAATTATTATTATGGTTAATGTAAGTTAAGTTTCTATGTGATAAAGCATTTTAGGTTTTCAGCTTAGTTTAAATTTTTTTATTATTGTTATTGTATTAATATTTTTGAATGTCGACTGTTGCTTTATCCATATGTAAAGAAATAAATATCTATAGATGGTGGTGACTTACCAACAGGTGACCCATCTCTTCGTTTGCCCCTTATAATGTATATATAAATAAATGGGGTTTTGTTTATTTCTGACGAATTTGCACCTTAATAACACAACATTAATGAAATTTTGCATTTTTGCATCGAGAAACTAGCACTGTTCCTAATGGATAGAAGAATGTAGTGGTAGAGCCAAGCTGAAGCTATTATTGTTTTCAGCACGAATGGGTCGGCTCGTCCGGGGAAGCACCACCCTCTCACAGAAAACCGACGTGAAGTAAAAGTGCTTGCATTGTTGCGTTTCGTTAGGTCAGTGAGAGAGCCGGAGACCCGCCTACCCTCCCCTTCCCCTTCTTCCTTCCCTCTCTGTCCCTCCCACCCACCTCCCAAACACAGGCTGGCAACGCACTTGTGATTCCCCTGGTGTTGCAAGTACCTATGGATGGTGGTGATCACTTAACATCAGGTGACCAATCTGTTCGTTTGCCTCCTATGAAATTTAAAAAAATATATATATGAATGCAAAAGCTAGTAATAGGTAAAAATTAGAGATGTGCCGATTATGACTTTGGCCGACTAGCCGATTAGTCGGTGACAAAATGGCCGACTATTCTTAAATTAAAATTACTTTGCGGGCGTATCCACAACACGCAACACAGTCATAACCACAGAGTACCTTATATAAAGTCATAACCGCCCCCTGCGTGCCTGTCGGAGCCTGTTATTTGCTATGCATTGTTTTTTTTATATTTGCTTTCGTCCGGGTCAGAGCGGTGATTTTGGATGAGCTATCTAAGACTAAAATAATTTTTCAAATCGGACCAGTAGTTCCTGAGATTAGCGCGTTCAACCAAATAAACAAACCCTCCAGTTTTATAATATTGGTATAGAGTTATTATTGTGAAATACTAGACACACGTGAAATTGAATTAAATTTACATTATATGAATTATTAATAATTGTCAATTGAAAAAATTCAGTCTTATGTTCGTTTTACGGTTCACACGTTTTTATTATAAAACAAATATATATTTATTTAATTAACCTCAAAGTTTGCTAATATTTCCTATTTACTTTTTGCTCAAATAAATAATTATGTTTTAGAAGAGTTCATATTCATATCGATCGATACAGGAAATTCATTGTAGCATCAGTGAAAGTAACATGAACTTCTTGGACGGTATCGGTGTTATTACATAAAAGTTAAGTACGTATTAAATATTTCCTTTAAAAAGGCTATGTTTTAAATGCACCGCGCTCACTGAATGTTCGCCATCTCACTGTTTTGTCTCGCTTTGGATAGGTTAGGTTAGACTTGTGAAAAAAGGGTAACGCAAACACTTTGTATAAGACGTGTATCCGTCCCGTGATGACATATAGCTGCCCCGTTTTTGCGCATATGTCCAAAGATAACTTTCATACGCTGCAGGTTCTCCAAAATCAATAGACTAAGATACCGGAAATTGGAGCAAGTTGGTAAGGATACACCATTTAAGGCTATAGAGGAATTACTAGATCTACCACTGAAGTCGAACCACCGAATTATCAAACCAACTTTCTCCAGCTTTTACCGCCATATTCCCAGCCTACTATGAACCTCGACAGCATCTTCTCCGACAGGAATAATATTATCAGCAAACAGTATATACCAAGCTGTCTTTAATGAAGTAAATAAACTTATATTTATTTATTTCCTCACGGTGTTTTCTTATCAATTTAAATTAGTACGGGAATTCTAAAAACATCCTTGCCACTTGCCGGTGTTTGAGCATGCCGATATCTTATTGATATTCCACCGTCAAACCACATTACCATTACGACTTACTGAAGTTTATATAACTTGAAATATTAAAAAATTACACGCAAGCGAAATCGACAGGAGTCATTCAAGTACACAGTGTAAGCCCTATATGACGACATTCGTTATAACGAAAAACTTTCTTTGGCGTAATTTTTTTTTTTCGATCTGACTACGCTATTGACCCAGCAAGGTCTTAACAGCTTCACCGGACTACAAAGCGTAAAAGTTAGTTCATTTTAGTTGGTTTATCACAAAAGCATTTATTTTTCTCTTCCGTCCGGATAACGAAAACTCTTTAGAAAAAAATAAATCCTCGGTCCTTTGAAATTCGTTAGAAAGAGTTTACACTGTATTAGTTAATCCTAAGCATTCATTGGAAGTGAGGGGTCCTTGATATGCTTACTTTTGAAGACATAGGTGATTGGGGGTGAGGGAAGTGATTAAGTCAGCAATATATATTTATTCAACCAGAACAGACTTAAAAATATTTACGTAAATAAATGTTTACCTAAGTATAGGAAGGGGAGTAAGATAATTGCTTACTTTTCCTGACCAGAGAGACGGGGCTAAAGTTATAAATAACTTGTTTACTTGAAGAGCCTCACACTGGTAGCTAATATTGGTTAAAAGCAAGACATCTTACGTTGCATTAAAAAGGATACAATCTGCTAATTAATTTGTAACTCTTTCCAGTAAATCTATGTGCATTAACTAGCGGTTTAGGACTTGCGTGGACTTCTCCTGTTCTAGTAAAATTAAGAAATACGACTGATAGTGTATTATCTCGTCCTTTATCTGATGAGGATGGGTCATGGATCGTCTCCATTGGAAGCTTGTCTGGATTACCGAGTAAGTTTTTTTATCTATACTCATATTATAAAGAGGTAAAGTTTGTGAGTTTGTGACATTGTAAAGGGTAATCTCAGGAAGTACTGGTCCGATTTGATAATATTCTTTCAGTGTTATATAGCTCATTTATCGAGGATAGTTATAGGCTATATCATTACGCTAAGACCAATAGGAGCGGAGCACCAATGAAGAATATTTCAAAGTCAGCGTCTATTTCCTCTTGAGAGCTTCCGCTGCATGTATGCGTGAGCCCAAAGTAAATATTCTACGCGAAGTCGTGGGCAGAGATTAGTACTGTATAGGTTCAGCATTTGCTAAATGGCAATGTAGTAACATCTTATGTTAACACATTAAACAACCTGATATTCCTGGAATAAAAAATCCAGTTTTAAACACCTATCGGTATGCTCCGCTAGTTGCTAAATAGGGGAATTGTGTAAAATAAATAATATAAACATTTGCGTAGGTCACATGCAGTAAAAGTAGAACTTTCAAAAAGGAAGTGAGAAGAGCGTTTTCGTTACTGTTCTCCAATAGACGAAAGCGAACGATACACTGCTCCCACTCTACCCGACACAGTGTTTACCTCCATCTCTTTTCGTCGAACAAAAATATTGCGGATTAGATCATCATTATATCATTAGATATCAGACTGTCATTAAGAGTTTCCCTTAAAAGCAAGACCTTTAACTTTATACCTTCAATAAAAAAAAAATTATACAAAAGGACTATAGAACACCTCTAAAGTACAAATTATTAAGAATTAAAAAAAAAAATATAATTAATGACGATAAACACCGTATTTCAATGATATTGTTCCTAAAAAGCTGAATATAATTGCCGTAGTTCTCACAGGATATCAAAACTATGTCATTTACATGAAATACAGGTAATATCCAATGTTCTATATTGTAGAAGTAATTTATTATTTCCAGTGGCAATAGTAGCATCATATCTAGTGGATATTATCGGTAGAAAGTATTGCATCATCCTGTCAAGCTTGCCAAAGGTCGTGGGTGCGTTCCTCTACATTTATGCATCAGAAGTATGGCAGCTGGTCCTTGGTCGCGCACTCATCGGAATTGCAGATGCCTTTGTGTTCATAATAGTTCCGATGTACGCGTCTGAAGTCGCTAGCGTAAGTATATCTACTATTATTATAATCTAATTACAGTTTTCCTTATAGAGTGTTGAGGTAAAAGATACCTTAATGTAGAACTGGGCTGCCTCAGTCAAGGGTGTTTTGGAGCTTGGTTACGCTACCCCGGACACCCTCATAGTGCGGCGTACGTTTTATCGTGGAGTGTTTTGGTCGGTAATAGTCGCCTTCGGGCAACGCTCCGATACTTTTAGCAAAGGAGCAGTCAATCGGTCAACACTACTTATGCTCCACCGATCCTTTGATTGTCCTATGTAGGGGGTATCTTTATATATAAAAAGTATTCCCTCAAAATCTATGAAATTTAAATAACGCTGCTAAATTCGAATGTGAGCTTGTTTGTTTGTTTTACGTCTTAACTACTCAACGGATCTTCATGAAAGTTTGCATAGTTGTTATTGGGGTACCAAAGAGTACATAAAGTAGGTACACCTAGTATATATACATAAGCATTGGAAAAATGATTAAGAACATCTCCCTCCTCTGTTTCTCAACCGATTTTCTTTAGTGTTATCAATTCAAAAATTGGCTAGTTCTTTTCTTAATAGTTGAAGTTCGACCATTGGACAAGTACTCGTAATCATAAATTTATAAGCCCTTACTCGCAACTTGGAACTCTTAGTAGTAGTATGTTCTTTTCTGATGTCCTAACAATATGTATGTCACATTTCATGATGACCGGTTGAATAGTAAGGCGTAATAATGTAACGTACAAACGTATATTCGCATTTATAATATTAGTGAGGAAGTAACTATATCAGTGGCGGATTTGCAGTATTGGCCGCCCTAGGAGCCAGTCTATGTAGTAAGTACTAGCCACCCCTGTGGCAGTGAATTTTTTGTCACGGTTGGCCGCCCCTAATATCTGGTCGCTCTAGGCCCGGGCCACTGGGCCTTAAGGCAAATCCGCCACTGAGCTATATTTATATATACTAGCTGGCTGGGCGGTCGTTGTCCTGCTTTGATAATAAAAGTAATCCTAGAGTCAACCGCAGCACCACCTACCGGGTACAATTGGGAATCTAAACCATTCTCGGATCCACTGCAACACGCACACACAATTTCGTTAAAATGGTTTCAGCCGTCTAGGATGAGTTCAGTGATATATACACGTTCAGAAGAAATCTATACTAATACTAGCTAACCCGTGTAACTTCGTCTGCACCAAATTGGTTCAAACCTGTGTCAATTATATTTTTAAACGCGAAAAATCGTAATTAACCTAAAACCCGACTTTAGCGACCTCAACCGTTTGCATTTGTAAATCCGAACAATACAGGGACTTACTTAAACATATACCTAGTTGATATGTGAGAAATATTAAAAAAAAAAAAAATATAGGGCTGGACTACCCCTAACATTTAGGGGGATGAAAAATAGATGTTGGCCGATTCTCATACATACCGGATAAGCACAAAAAATTTCATCAAAATCGGTCAAGCCGTTTCGGAGGAGTATGGCAACGAAAATTGTGACACGAGAATTTTATATATTAGATTATAAAGAGGTACAGTTTGTGTGTTTGTGACGTTGTGATGTTGTGACGTTGTAGGGGGTAATCTTAGAAACAACTGGTCCGATTTGAATAATTCTTTCAGTGTTATATAGCTCATTCATCGAGAATGGTTATAGGCTATATATCATCACGTTAAGACCAATAGGAGCACAGAGCATAGATGAAAAATGTTTCAAAATCGGGATGTTTTTTCCTTTTGAGAACGCAAACGAAGTCGCGGGCAGAGACTAGTTATAAAGATATTGCTGTGGATATTATAATAAAAGTCTTGTCCGTGTGATAAACAGCTATATACGTTGATTGGTGATTTTATTAGTTAGTCAATGGATTTTATTTTTTACATATCTAGGCGTCCATTTGTTTCACTGACGTATTTTGGGGTGTAAGGGGTGTCGAGTAACATCTTAAGACTTGAGACACCCAAGCCAACCTCACCTGCACGTGGTGCACCCTGCTGATCAACGAACGAGGCAATGGCGATAGCAGGGTGGTAGGGTTTAACAGCCCGTCATAGTGACTCGCTTTTGCGCGTCACGTTTCGGGATCAACCTGTGCATATCCAGTCGTCATTATGGCCGGTATGACAGCGGCGACCGACGATGGATGATCTGTCGCTCGGTGGTCGCCACTGTTTTTGGATTGTACTATGCTTACCATCAGGTATAGTGCAGTCACTTTGTCGTGCTTCAATAAAAAAAAAAGTTTTTTTTTTTTAAGTTTGCTATATAAAGTAGCCACTACTCGCGACTTCGTCTGTGTTGTTTATTAGATAATCAATTAAGTTTTATGTACAGAAATGAAACAATTAAAAAACTGAAAGCATAGGTATACTTTGCTTATAAAATTTCTTTGTAAACGATGTTACCTGTTTAAAGTGTAGTGCTTATTAAAATCGTAGTTTTTTTTAAATTAAATCTAGTAATACTATATTGACTGAATATACCGTCATATCTTTAGATAAGGTCAAAGAGTCTAATGTTAAAAAAAAACTGATCAAATACTATTTAGTAGTTTTTTAATGATGCGCGCACGACATACCTTTATCTCTAATACCTTTAAACGAGCAATTCTTGTATATTTTTATATTTGTATATATTCAGGATCTCGGAAATGGCGTCCTCTATTTCCGTGAAATTTAGTATGTAGGTAGTTTCGGGGACGATAAATTGATCTAGCTAGATTTTATTCATAGAAAACTTTTTTTTACTAAGATTTCAATCAAAAATGTTTTTTAAAGAACCGAGCTAGGCTCGGTCGCCCAGGTACTTTTATTTATGTAGGTAAATCCGTTGGCAGCTCTGCATACGTTAGTCCTACAAAAAACATGAAAAACCCACAATCTATTTGCATATAATGAAAATATATGTTAACATTACATAGTTTTTTTTTCATACATCGTATATTCATTATAGTGGAATGAACTGCTAGGCGGCCTCCCTGCTTTTTCTTTTAAGAAAAAAATTAAACTGCACTTGAATATCAAGTTTATATATTCATAAGTCCATTCCCTCAGCGTGGAGCCCTTGAGTACGCTGCTCACGCGATACAGTGACACAACACCTTACATCACTCCTACAACATCACACACATCACCTATACACACGTGCACGCCTACACGCTTACACGCTGTTTTTCTTTTTCAGAGAAATAAACGACAAAAAGTTCTACACTTATTTTTCCGTATCCTATATAGTTAAGAGGAATTTTTCCGACACAAAATACATATAGGAGTTGTTGAGGCACGCATGCTTGGTACACATGCATGTTTCAATAACTCATATACGTATATCTATACGCTTAGGTTAGCTTAGCTCAGATAGGTCGCGATTTTTGCACAAAACAGGCGACAGCCCAAGCCGAGGTGTGCCGTGCACCCTTGAGTTAGTCGCCCAAACATTCCAAATCGGCTGAGTGCTTTCAGCGCTCGCCTCAATAGTTCGGTGAAGCTGTAAAAACCTTTCCAGGTGAACAGCGTTTTCATTTCGAAAAAAAATTTATTTATATATATATTTGGAAAATATGTACTTTTACATTAACTACACTGACTTCCGAATTTTGTATAGAGTGGACAATGCCGTACTCCGCAAGGTTTAAGTAATGTCTGTTAGTTAGTAGAATATGTTCATATTCAGCTAAACTAAAAATGCATAATTGCATAATTGAATCAAACCGCTTTTGTAACTAGTTTTGTGAAATAAATAAATAAAATAATAATAATTGCATGTGACAAAATAGCGTCATACAGAAATGCTGAATGCGCTTTAGTCACATAGTATAAGAGATATAACAGAACGCTAAAATAGCTTCTTTTTAAATATGTTCATAACAGATACAATAGAAATAAAAGTAATTGTAAATGTATCACATCATAAGTAAATGTTATTTGTTTACAGTATGAAGATTCATGTAATGGGAATAAGAATATAAATTCTTGTCACCGCCTGATCGTCTATTCGTATGTAGAATTTAATAATGAGATACATTCTCTAAATTTATAAAAATCCAGTACTATGATGTTTGTCCATGATTAATTGTAATCCGGTGAAACTGTTAAGACCTTGCTAGGTCAGTAGCGTAGTCAGTCCGAGGAAAAAGATCCGTGATTAACTTCAAAATTACTCTACCGATCTTTAGAAAATTTGGCATTTATATATAATTTGGTCTAATCTGAGATATAGGATAATTTATATTTCGATTAACGACCTCAATACTTCTTAATTACAAATTAAATTATTGTCAATGTTGATTATTGTTATTAATTATGTTTCGAGTCTTGAGCAGATGGCGCTTTATTTTAGTTTGTTGGCAGAACATTATAAGATCGACTGTTATATATGTCTCATAGATGGCGCCACGTTTCAATATGACGTACACGTAAGAAAGGCATTCTTTTTAATGAATTAAGTTGATGTGTTTCAGCTGCTGCACTCGAGAGCTAATAACTCTGTAGACTAAATAGCTGTTTACCATTAGATAAAATTGTGGGGAAATTCTATAACCTATAAACTATAAAAATACATTAATTTACAACTTCTTTGACATAAATAATGAACGCTAAAACAAAATCTAATCGTATAGCGTTAAAAGTAATATTTCCACACTCCTTCTCTTATTGTCTTCTAAATAAAGTATGAAATAATTTATTGATTTCAGAAAGAGATCAGAGGTGCGCTCGGCTCAGTATTCCAGTTGCTATGCTCTTTGGGCGTCGTTATAATGCTGTGTATGGGCCCCTATACACCTTATTTGGAACTGAATATTATATTTTTAATATTCATTTTAGTTACTTCGATTCCACTCGTCTTTATACCTGACAGCCCATGTTTTTTATATTGTAAAGGTAATTTTTTAATTACATGTAATGTGTAGATTTAATTTATTTTCGTTTCAGTATTAGTATGATAGAAAACATAATTAATGGCAACAGAAGTGAAAACTTTAAAATTAAAACAATAGAATAACTGTGTACTCTTTTAAATTATTAAATCAGTTATTTAGGAGTGGGAGAACCACGCTGAAGCTATTACTGGTTTCAGCATGAATGGGTCGGCTCGCCCGGTGTAGTACTACCCGACCCACAGAAACACTAACGTGAAGTAACAGTGTTTGTATTGTTCCATTTCGTTCGGTCAATAACAGTGCTGGAGGCCCACGACCCCCTCTCCTCTCTCAACATCTCCTTTCTCTCCCCATTCCCTCTCCTTCTCTCCCCTTTCTTCCGCAAACACAAGCTGGCAACGCACTTGCGATTCCTCTGGTGTTGCTCGTGTCTATGGATCACTTAACACCAGGTGACCCACCTATTCGTTTGCTTCCTATGATATAAATCTAGCCGTGTGGTGTCGGCAGAGTAGAATAACACCATCCCATATCTTCCCATGGGTATCGTAAAAGGCGATTAAGGGACTGTGAGATAGTACTGACCCCTTGTAACTTTCTCACCGTGATACTGTACCATGTGTCTGAGTCCTTCTCTGGTCGTAACGGTCCCCGTTCCACTGGGTCCAAAAGAACAAGGACGAGTATGTGCACCTGTGTCTTGCGCGTACACTTGTGCACAGTAATATATCCTGCGCATCTGACAGCTTCCGTTACTTGACTCTTATTTTCGAGCGCACCAGCGCCATCTATCTGATTAGGGGTCAAAGTAGTTGCCATGGCCGAAATTGGTCGGAACAATCATCATCATGATATAAAAATAAAATCACACCGTACCAAAAGAAATTTAACTTCAAAAATTATACACGCATAATAATATTTTCCAGGGAAAAGTAAAGAGGCTATCAAAGTTCTCAAATATTTAAGAGGCTCCGAGATATTAGCACAGGAGGAGATCAAAGAGTATGCTATTCTGAATGACAGACAACAACAAGTAAACAAGATAGATCTATTCAAGAATACAGTATTCCTGAAGTCTTTTTTCATCGTACTTGTATTATCGATGGGTATTCAGCTCATCGGATTCAATTGCGTTGCATTCTACCTTCAAACGATACTGGAGAGTACGCAGACAACGGTCACACCTGAGATAGCGTCAGTTATATTTGGCTGGATACAGATGTTTGCAAGTCTGCTCACAGCTGCGATAACTGATAAGTTTGGAAGGAAGCCTATATTTATTTCGACGCTTACGGGACTGGCAATTGGCATGGTGAGTATTTTTTTAAATCATAAACAGAAATAACATGTGAATTATCCGGCGGTTTTGAAGGGAGACTTCGTGACGAAACTATAGATCGGTGGTAGGGTTTTTTCAAATTCCCCTGGTTAACTATATCCTCAAAACAAAAATCTATATCCAATCACCTATTGTCTCCGCCGCACTCTGGTTTAGTGTGTTTACTATTTTGGCGTTTTGTAGCCTCGAGGGTTCGTGTTAGTTGTTGTTATCGGTAGAGTGGAATAAAATGCTGAAGATGCAATATGGACTGCTCTTTTAATACAGGTGTAACACAAGTTATAATACACACAATAAGATATAATATCGGATACATAACCACAGAGTCTTTTAATAGCGTCCCGGGTTTAAGTCCAAGTGACACGTGACAGTTGTCTGGGTGGCGCGTGGGTTTAGATTTTTATTAGGCCCTCAGATATTTTTTTTTTTCGAAATGTCTACGCTATTCACCCAACAAGGTCTTAACAGCTTCACCAGACTACTAAGGCGAACGCTTAAGGCACTCAGCCGATTTTACTATGGCAACCAGCTCAAGGGTGCACGGCACATCTCGGCTTGGCTGTTGCTTGTTGCATGCAAAATCGCGACCTATCTTAGCTAACCTAGCTAACTATTCATATGTGTATGAGTTGTTGAAACGTATATGTGTACCAAGCATACACGCCTCAACAACTCCTCCATATATTTATTATGGGAAAATTGAGAGTTTTTCAGTTCGATAAGGGGAAAAAGTAAACCCTTCCACTTTCATGTGTAAGCGCGTAGCGTGCACGTGCAGCTCGCAGCCTCTGCAGAATTCAGATATACCTATATGTAAAAAACTAAAGCGCATCTCACGATGCGTTTTACGCCAGCGATCTGCGTGGTTGTTTGCGGCTCTCGGTGCACCGGCGGGCAAATAGTAAAGTCGCGAAGGCCGTGGTCACTACCAGCCTCGGTGGGTTGCACCCACGCGCTCTGCGTTCAAATAGCGGGCGACCTGCTGGTCTGGACCTCAACTGGTCGTTTAACCATCCGTCTTGTAGTCATCACCCGCTATGTTTGCGGGCCACATTCTCAACCACGACGGCTGTAACTGTGCAAATAACAGATCTACTGAGTTTAGAAATAAAACCGCAGTTCCAAAACCGCGGCGGGCGCAGGTAAAAACCGCTTCGTGCTTACGATCATCATCAGCCACGTTTGCGGGCGATCATCTCAATTACGACGGTTGCGTAACCGTGCAAATAACCGGTCTCGTGAGCTTAGAAATAAAACCGCGGCAGGCACGGGACAAAATCGCTCCGACAGTTCTTAACCTTAGACCATATCGTCATTTAATATCAGACGACACCATGATCAAATGATAAAAAAGGTTATCCTTTTTCACTTTCATGCTGAACTGCAAGCCCCTCGCATAGATTGGATGATTTTGAACCGTGATGAAATATAATAGAGGCATTGTGTCGAAAAATTACTCACATATAATAGTATGTTTGTATAAATATGAAAAGAGAAAACAGTTAAGTACACCTCCCTCTCCTGATTTTTTATTTAATTTACTTATATAAAAAAAGTGATTAATAAAGTCATCTGAATGTGTTAAGTCCATTTACTTATGTACTTTTCTTTCGTACTTACTCCGCGTCGTTGTTAAAATTACAGTAACTTCTAACAGAGTGAACCGTTTTTAATGAAACAAAAACTAAGTAATTTTCGGAGATATGGTTTATGATGTTTTTAGTGTGGTTTTATTGTGAACCTATCACTTTTGCAGTGATGGGTGTTTATACAAACAAACAGACAAACAGACAGACATTTTTAAAAATGAAATGTATTTTATACTTATTCCTGGACGCCTGCAACAATTTTTTTTTTCGCGAAAATCGAATAAATAGTACAGTCACGTTACATTTACATTCTAGATTTAGATTCTAGATATAAAAGATATAAAAATTTCTGTCCGTTATTCACGCTGCTTACTCCGTACAATTAATTATATTTATACCATCTTTGACAAAAGTAAATAACAAAATTTAACAAAATGATAAACATGTCTGAACGCGAACTCTGCTGCTAAATGAACAACAAGCCTAATAAAAAAAAATGTATTAAGGTAAACAAGTAGCTATCAAATGAAAAACTATATTTAACGTCTAAGTACGTGCTTTATACTAATATTATAAAGCTGGAGTGTTTGTACGATTTTCCGATAATAAATATATGGAGGGGTTGTTGAGGCGTGTATGCTTGGTACACATATACGTTTCAACAACTCATACATATATGAATAGTTAGCTAAGATAGGTCGCGAGTTTGCATGTAACAGGCAACAGCCAAGCCGAGGTGTGCCGTGCACCCTTGAGCTAGTTGTCCAAATAAAATCGGCTGAGTGGCTTAAGCGCTCGCCTTAGTAGTTCGGTGAAGTTGTTAAGACCTTGCTAGATGAATAGCGTAGTCAGTTCGAAAAAAAAAAAAAAAGTTTGTTTGATTGGTTGAACGCGTTAATCTCAGGTACTGCTAGTCCGATATGAACAATTTTTTTTGTGTTAGATAACTCGTTTATTTAGAAAGGCTACAGGACACATACCAGGACCAATAGTTGTGGAGCATCGATGAAGAATGTTCAAAACTGTTTTTTTCCTTTTGACAGTTTCCGCTGCGCGTTAGCGTTAACCCAAAGATACTATATCGCGCGGGCTAAGTCACGGGCAGAAGCTAGTTTCTTTATATTTTACTAATAAGCAAAGTCACGGTCGCTTTTAAAACATTAGTCAGGACAATTGACATTGCACTAATAGATTACTAATACAAATCGAAATTAATTAATTTATAAGAACAATTATGTACTTACGAATCACTTTTCGCAACGTTACATTGGACAAAGAAGATTGTGAAGAATGAGTATCTAATTATTGTTTTTTTTTTATCCTAAATTAATTGTATATTGTTTTCCAGATCGGCCTTGGAATATTTTTTAAATTGAAGGAAGTAGGAACGACCGGTGGTATTCTGAACTTCCTTCCAATTGCCTCTTTGATTTTAGCAGTGTTTGGGTATAGTGCAGGTGAATATCTAGATATATAGTCATTTAATAATAAAGCACATGAAACAGTTGATATTAATAAAACTTTTAGTTTAACAAAAAAAAATGAACATTTAATCTGAAAAGAAAACACTGCTATTTAGTTCCAAAAGGAGCATTTTTAAAGTCCTAATTGGCTTATTGAAAGTGACATACTTTTTGTTGGTAAAATTGTATTAAAACGAACAATTTAAATAACTCATATTTCACTCCAAATAAGTCTCTCCTCTAATTCCAAAGTAGTATTATTTTACTCGGAAAATATCTTTATTCAGTTGTAATGAGTCTTTTTTTATATAACGTTGCATTTTGGCACTTCAATCTTGCATACTGACATGTGCTGCTTCCTCGGTTATTGTTCTAACTTTTTTTATGTCATCGGAGGAAAACGAGTAGGTGGGACACCTGATGTTAAGTGATTACCACCGTCCATATTCACCAGCAACACCAGAGTAGTCGCAAGTGCCTTGCCAGTCAGTGTTGGGGGGAAAGGAGGAGTGGAGGAGGAGGAGGGGGAGGAGGAGGGAGAGAGGTAAAGGGAATGGAGAGAAGGGGGAAGTGAGCCTCCAGAACTCTCACTGATCGAACGATACGCAACGATGCAAACACTGTTTTACTTACGTGGGTGTTTTTGTGGGTCAGGTGGTAGTACCAGGGGCGAGCTGACCCATTCATGCTGAAACCAGTAATAGCTTCAGTGTGGTTCTATCACCTATTATTTACTCGTGATTTCTTAAGGATTCTCCCTCCCATTTATTCGATTTCTAGTATTTTTACATAGCTTTATTTTTCTAGGTCCCGGATCACTAATTTGGCTACTTGGAGCTGAACTTTTCGATGATGTAGGCCGTGGGGTGGGTCTCAGTCTGTCTGCACTCTCATCGTATATCTCTTTATTCTTTATGACCAAATATTTCTCAGCCTTAACTGACGCGCTTGGACCAGCGGAAACTTACTGGTTATTCAGCTGCAATACGATTATATTTTGCCTCTTCATTGGATTTTGTATACCAGAGACGAAAGGGAAATCATTTATCGAGATTCAAGCTGCTTTGGGTGCTAAAATAGAAGTGCCACCGAAACAAACAAATGCTGACTGAAAAGCATAAAAGGAATAACTTAGAACGTTGTAATTAGTTATTGAATCTCACAGTGATATACTGTTAGAAGGAAATTTATATATTATTTCCACACAAATAATTATAACAAATAGTAGAAATGAAGTATACATTTCAGTAATTAATTAATGCTAGCTGTACCTGCAGCTACGCCTCGTTTTTAAAAATTGTATTAAAAAATTATAAAATTGTGAGACTACGTACAATTATAGAATGCCTTTTTAAAAAAAATAATAATTACGACATGGAAGCCACTTACAGTAACGTGTAATGTACTAATATATAATGTACTAACCTCTGTCCGCGACTTCGTTCACGTAGAATAAAGATTTTTTTTTTTATTTCTAACACGCAGCGGAAGCTCTCAAGAAAAAAAACCCCCGATTTTGTAACATTCTTCACTGGTGCTCCGCTTCTATTGGTCGTAGCGTGATGATATATACCTATAACCATTCTCGACAGATTAGCTATATAACATTGAAAGAATTATTCAAATCGGACCAGTAGTTCCTGAGATTACCCCCTACAACGCCACAACATCACAATGTCACAAACTCACAAACTTTACTTCTTTATAATATTAGTATATAGTATATAATATTAGTAAGATTATCAATACTAATTTACACTGCTATTAAATTGAATTATGGAACTCTTTACATAATACGTTTATGGTCTAAGATCTTATTAAGAAGACGTCTTCTATCTTCAAAGTTACTAATAATTATAATTGTAAACAATAAGCTGATAATTATTTCTCTAATTAAGAATGAGTTGAAATATTGTTAAATTTCATACAGACAAAGTCGCAGTTAACAGTTAGTCCAGATTAGAATAACCTCAATAACTTTTTATAAGGTCTGCTATCTACCAGTGAAAGTCCCGTGAAAACCTGTCTAACCATTTTGTAGAAAGCACTGCGGGCAAAGCCACAGTTAACAGCTAGTATAAAATGAAATTGCTTGAACTAGTTTCTATAAGGTCAGCAATCTGCCATTGAAAGTTTCTTGAAGATCGGTCTAACCATTTTGGAGATAGTAATGCAGGTGAAGCCACAATTAACAGCTAGTCTAAATTAAAATACCTTGACTAAATTACCTGTTATGATGTCCGCTAAATGTTGGTGAAAGTTCCGTGAAAATTGGTCCAGCCGTTTTGAAGATAGCATTGCGGACAAAGTCGTGGTAAATACATAGTCTAATTTTGAGTAGCCTATGTTACCCGCTGTAATTTTATCTATCTGCCAGTGAAATTCCTGTCAAAATCGCTCCAGCCGTTTCGGAGATTACCCGGAACAAACAGGCAGATAGAGAGACCGACAAAAATTTTCAAAATTGCATTTTTGTTATCAGAAGCGTGTATACACTAATACCCAATCAGTCCTTTTTTTATACTACATGCAGACACTTCATTTTCATTATATGTATAGATAGATATAGATGTGTTAATGGCTGATGGAAAGGCTATCAAATGTGTTCAAATCACTTGATTCCTTTCACCTCCATTGATTGCGGTTTTTTTTTATAAGGAGAGATATCGATTGTATTTTTGTGGTCTGCGAGGGCAAGGATATTACAGGATATATACCCAATCGTAGGATCCAAGGGTACGAGTATATAATCGATTCAGCTGGGTAATACATTTACTTGGCATATATAGTGAGTCCAATCACTGGATTCAGCGCTGCTGCGATGGAGAAACTCTTGTTTCAAAGGATTATTACGGTATCACTTCCGTATCCAGTGAGTAGGCGGTTCACAAAATGTATTATCACTTTCACGTTTACGTTTTCTCAAGGCGCGTACCCTAATCACTCCGACGTGTACGCTAATGGCGGCGCGTAAGATCACATGTCCTCTAGCGGTATGTTTTAGGAAAAGGATGCTTAAGCGTGGGGAAAATAGGAGGTGCCCTCGCGGATTACAACAAAATTAAATACGAATGACAATGATGTTATGTTTTGAATGAATATATATTTTACTTTACTTCTTTATTCATGTACTGGGAAGCTTAATGTAAAAAGACATTTTCTTCCAGTATACCAGCGGTATTGTGGAGAGCAAAATAATAACATAAAGAGTATGACAATAATAAGAATAAGATTAGCGGTCCAGTATAGTTCAAGCGAAAATTATTAATTGTAAGAGTTTTAATTTTGTTTATACAGTTGTTTTTTTTCTATTCTGCAGACTCTTCGATCTTTTTTGCTTTTGTTTTTTTTTTTTATTGTAAACGTCAGAAATCGTATCTGTGAGCAACTATTGGCTGTTTTTTTAATTTATTTAGTTTTAATTTTTATGGTTGTGATTCGTTTAACTATTTACTATTTTCGGACGAATTTTTAATGACTTTACCGCCTTTATTGCGGTTTCATTTTGGTCCTTTACTAACTTTAAATTAAAGCCCTAGGCCCTAAATTAGAGTGTTAGTGTTGAGTGAGTGTTAGAGCTGGAATCCTTGTTGTTGAATTAAAGTATTGTTACAATAAAGACATATACAGTTATAATCCGTAATCCATAGACGGCGCGAAACATAATATACTATTTTAATAGAGTCAAATATTTCGAATCATTAAAAGTTAAAAGCTGAAATAAGAATACTTATTTCTTTTATACGTGTTAAATTATAAAGAATGTGTTTTATGTTTGAAACAAAATGATTATATATCCTATAAACATGGCGGGTTTTCATTTTTTAGTTTAATTTACCTTAGTAGAGCCATGCTGAAGCTATAACTGGTAACAGTATGAATGTGTTGGCTCGCCCCCGGTACTACCACCCGACCTACAGAAACACCCACGTGAAACAACAGTTTTTGCATTGTTGTGTTTCGTTCGGTCAATGAGAGCACCGGAGGCCGACCTCGACCTCTCCCTTTCCTACCACCCCCCTTTCCCCACGAACACTGACTGCCAACGCACTTGCTACTCCTCTGGTGTTGCTTTAGTCAATGGACGGTGGTTATCACTAATCATCAGGTGACCCACTTGTTCGTTTACATCCTATGATATTAAAAAAAACATAGTTTTGTGAAATTGCATGTTGATGGTATAGAAATAAGCACATGTCTGAGGCACGACTAACTGTTGTTTCGAGTACCACGTCGTATTTCTCGAGTTAGATGTATAGATTATTTAGTGTTAGATAATAAATATATATTAAGTGAATAAGTCTTTTTTGAAAGGGATTTTCCGAGATCCCTGTTACAGTTTTAGTAGCGGTAGAGCCAAGCTGAAGCAATTAATGTTTTCAGCACTAATGGGTCGGCTCGTCCGGGGAAGCACCACCCTCTCACAGAAAACCGATGTGAAGTAACAGTGCATTGTTGTGTTTCGTTCGGTCAGTGAGAGAGCCGGAGACACACTTACCTTCCCCTTCCTCCTTCCCTTCCTGCCCCCCCACCCTCCTCCCAAGCACAGGCTGGCAACGCACTTGTAATTCCCCTGGTGTTGCAAGTGTTTATGGACGGTGGTGATCACTTAACATCAGGTGAACCATCTGTTCGTTTGCCTCCTATGACATAAAAAAAAGTATGGGGCAATTTTACTGAACTAATTTAGTTTCATTATCAAAATAGTCTCTATTCAGTTTAGTCCCTGAAAAGGCACTTATGAACATCAAAACTACCACCGGTTCGGAATACAATCCAGTCATCTAGAAGAACCGGCAAGAAACTCGATCTGGTTTATCTTTTCATTATACTTTTTTTTTTAATATAATATAATTATAACATTTCGATAAAGAACAAAATCTTTCTACTTTTATATTTAAGCGTCTGTGCATGTACGTGTGTAGGGTAATCTTCTTGCCGTAATAAAGGATGTGTTTTCTAAGAACATTCTGCTGCCAATCGGTATAACAACCTATCTCTACCCCACGGGGCTGATGCAATTCAAGTGCATCTAGGATGGCCCCGACTACGAACCTATTGAATTTGACACTACGACATGAACAAAGTTTAAGAAAGGATTATTAGTGTGAAAGTAAATATATTCGTAAATACCTACCTAAATACGATTTTGCGTAGCCCCTACCATGTGCGTCCAATCTATAAAATTTAATCTCGTTCACAATAATTATTAACGGTCGAATTATACGAGAAGCACATTGTTTATTTCATTTTGAATAGATTACTATTTATTTAAAACAGATGTAACTACATAAAGAGCGTCACGCTTTACAGATGTATGTGCTTAAATATTTATATTTCTTTTTCATACTTTGTAGCCTAAACGGCTTGATATATAATGTTTTGAGGTTCTCCTCAACTGTGGAACTGATATAAACTGTAATAATATTCACAGTCCTCGCCAAGCTTTTTAATCGACATTGACATATAAAAACCCAAGACACACAGTCTCGAATTGTTAAAATAACTTTAAGTCATTCATGTAAGGTTGAAGTTACAAAATCATAAGTTTTTAGCATAACTATAAGCATGTATGTTTGTTGGGGTGTTTTTGCGGTCAGTTTTGATTTCAAGACTGTGCGTCTTGGGTTTTTATATGTCAATGATTAATTGTTATACTTGTAGGTTGCTAAATATAGTTTTATTATATGTAATGACTCGTTTTTGTTTCCCATTATTAAGGACTAGGATCCGCTCACGACGTGTAGTCCGGCAAAGCTGTTACGACATTGCTAAGTCAATAACGTAGTCAGGTCGAAAAAAAATATCGCCTACGACATCGTTGATGTTTGTGTTTTAATAAACGACGATGTCATAATTTATCCTTAGGTAATGAAACGGTCATTTCAAACTGACTTCTATACTGTACTTATATCTTGGTTATTTCAAGCAATATATTTATAAATTATAGCTTACTAGCGGGTTCGGCAGACGTTGTCCCGCCCTGATTATAAAAAAAATCTTGACAAATTATAAATCTAAAATCTTCCTCATTAATCAATTTACTAATGAAAACCGCATGAGAATCTGTTATATAGTTTTTTGCGTGAAACAGTAACAAACATGCATCCATTCGATCACTGTAACAAATTTCTCTTTTATTATATTATTAAAATTGTATTGATTAATATTTTATTAAAAAAATTACGCTTCCTAATGACACCTATACCAATAACTAGTTCCCGTTACAATGTCCTAGTTTCTTCAGCAATTGCATTAATTTGTATACAGTTAATAAATATTGAGGTAAAGGACACTAAAATGTTTTTTTAATGATTTGATTTCTTAAAAAGCCTAGGGTTCAAAAGATAACTTAAAAATGTAGTTGGAGATCATGGAACTTTAATTGATGTGCTTAAGACTACAGTATCAAAAATAAGTTGAATCAATTTATTTAAACGAATTATATATATACTACTGGTCGAAATTCGAACACAATTAATATTTACATTGACTAAGACCAATAATTATTTTAGTAGTTTCATAAATTTTGTAAAGATAAATTATTTACCTATTAATATTAATGTATATTATTAATTTATGTATTAAGTTATTATACAATTAACATACTATTTGACTAGTTAATTTCACAACAGGCATGTAAGCTATGGAGCTTAAGTCATGTTAAAAATATTGAATATAAGATGAAAAAAGGTAATTGAAACCTAAGAGTAAAATGAAGGATGGGAAAACGTCTTTTTCATTTATATGTGTGTATATGTTATGTGTAATTTAATCAGTAGTGTGAATTATGTATATGTATATTTTGATTAATATAATGTGCTTTTAATGTATTTTATAAAAAATGTAGCTTTATACACTTTTTCTCCATATAAACTTTAACTATGCCAAATTTCACGTTCATCCGTTCGCGCAGTTCGCTTACAAAGGGGTACAAAGTTTCCGCTTCACGCGTTAATATATAGATTAAATTATCATATGGTAAAAGTAAAACAATACAACGATAAAGATGGTCTATGCCGTGCTACATTATCATTTGAATTATAGAAACAAGTTCAGATGAATATTAATATGGTATTATGTTCACATAGGCCTTGAAAAAAATAAAAAAATAAATAAGTTATGAAATAATTAAAAACGGTAAGGTCATTGGTACACTAATTTATGGATAAAAAATATATAATCGAGTTGAAATCGAGTTGGATTTGTTAGTAGTAGACGAACTGCGGTAGATCCTCATTCAGTACCTTCCCAGTTGGCGATGTTGGCACATGTGACATATTATTAATCGTGTTTCGAGAAAAAGTTCCGTCATAAAAATGTTAGGGATTTCTATTGGACCGTTATTTCGGCAATATATTGTAGTGTTTGCAGGTAAGTTTATTGTTCGTAAACTCTTGGAAATGAATTTTTTATTGTTCGTTTTATTGTGTCATTTTTATGTAATTTTAATTTCTACCTACTGCCTTTTTGTGTAATGTCTTTCCAATAATATTTATATATAACTAAAAAGTTGTATACATATCTTAAGCGCTTCGGCAGCGCCTTGTTAAAACTTGGTTAGCTAGCATACATGATCTAGCCCCGTCAATCCGCCTGTATCTAAGCAACATATTGTAGTCCGGTGAAGCTGTAAAGACCTTGCTAGGTCAATAGACTGATCAGGTCGAGAGAAAAAAACAAGCAACATATATTTTTGGGGTGTAAGGGGTGTCAAATAACATCATAAGACTTGAGACACCCAAGCCAACCTCACCTGTACGTGGTGCACCCTGCTGAATAACGAACGAGGCAATAGCGAAAGCGGGGTGGTAGGGTTTTACAGCCTGACTGGGTCGCATCCACCATGTATATGACGAAAAAGCCCGTAATAGTGATTTGCTTCTGCGGGTCGCGTTTCGGGATTAGCCTGTGCATATCCAGCTTTTTGCAGGCCAGCATGATAGTGGCGACCAGCGATGGATAGTGTGCCAATCGGTGGTTGCTATTATTTTTGGATTGCACTGTGTTTATCATCAGGCATAGTGCAGTCATTTTGCCGTGCTACAATAAAAAAAAAATACCATTCTTTTTCCACAATATCTTAAAAGGAATATGCCATCTTACTTTCACATTTTATCTATAATAGTGTGGCGTTACAATATTACTTTACGCATGTGTGCGTCATTGTACCATTTGTTCTGTCAAAATATCATGTAGGCAACGTATTTACAGTTTTTTAATTACAATATCCTTGGGTTACACCTTTGTAAATTATCGAATTAATTTAAAACCTTTGATTTTAAAGTTAGTTTTTCCTGCTTTTGCTAAGCCGCTTACAGAAACTCCGTGAGATGTATAATTATGATCTCAAATGTCGACCTCAATGATAATATAGACATCCTTTAAATAGTAGTAGGCAGAAACCGGTATTTACAAATTAGTGCCGTGACTGAATAAAAATGTTAATTTCCATAAGTATTTACATTTTATTAAACCGTGTCAAATGTGTGTTAAATTAATATAGAGTTGACATATACGCATTTTGTAGTACCAAAAAATTAATCTAATGTAAGAATTTAATTCTAGTATTTAAGAATGTTTAGAGCTGCAGGTATTAACTCTTATAACAACATATTATAAAACAAAGACCTCCGATACGTTTGTCTGTCTGTTCACGATAAACTCAAAAACTACTTAACGAATTTTCATACACTTTTCAGCAGTAGATAAAATGATTCACGAGGAAGGTTTAGGTATATAATTTGTCAAGGTTTTTTTTATTATCAAGGCAGGATAACGTCCGCCGAGCACGCATTCAAATATATTAATATAAAATTTTCGGAAAAGTCGTCCTAATTGTTTAATATGGAGTAAGATGTATTTCTTTTCTACCTACGATGTTACGAGTTATAATTAATGAATATATAATTATTTAATTACACGTTTTTCGTAAAATAAAATGTGTAGTGGCATTATTGTATCTTTGATGATCCTTTGTAAACATAGTTTGTGAATTACGATTGGTAAATAGTTCTCTTCCTGCGATTCAAATAGTTCTTATCCTGCGATATATACTGAAAGTACCAAAGGAAATTGATCTTTACCTTCTCCGTATCAAGTACTTATTTTGTCCATATCTTGAATTAATGGACATAATATTCCCATCAATCAATTGATATAAAAATCATACCGGTCTTTTACTAAATGTAGGTTGTTTAAGTTTCGCTGACACATTAAATTATTAAGAATGTTGTTTGGGAAAAATGTTAAGGTATTGAATTCTTTAACTTAGTCTTTAATGATTCGTATGATCCTATATGGTAAGTTGTTCGAACTGCCCATTTTTGTAAGATATTTAATCAAATCTTAGCAAGTTCAATAATTATCTATTCTCATGAGAAACTGAAGCGTTTTTTTTTATTTCTGAAGGCAGGTTATATTTCACAAATTATTTACGGATCGCCTCGTAAGTAGTTGATCTTATTGTACTGTTCCAAAAATACCTCGGCTTTGATTTAATTAAGTATGATTTCTTACTTATAAGTTGCATAAAATTGAACGACGGAATTGATTTTTTTTTATGTCATATAGTAGGCAAACGAACATGCGGTTCACCTGTTGTTAAGCGATCACCGCCGTCCATAGACACTAGTGACCCCAGAGGAGTCGCAAGTGCGTTGCCAGTCTGTGTTTGTGGGAATGGAGAGAAAAGGGGAGGGGAAGGAAGAGAAGAAGGGAGGGTAGGGGAGATCGGTCTCCGACGCTGTCACTGACCGAACGAAATGCAACAATGTAAGCACTGTTACTTCACGTCGGTTTTTTGTGAGAGGGTGGTGCTACCCCCGGACGAGCCGACCCATTCAGGATGAAACCAATAATAGCTCCAGCGTGGCTCTACCACTACTATATAATAAAACATGTATGTACATTTTTCCTGACACTCGCGAGTTTATTTGTAACAGACTTACTACACGGCTATAAGCCACTTTCCGAAGGAAGGTAAGGGCATAATCGCCGCTCCAGCCCACGAGGTATTGTCGATTTTAAACTCCGAGAAATCCAGAGTTCTTTGTTTTTCCGCGTACAATGGTTCTACAGGAACATATCCCCCGTTCAGGTTTTCTTATAATTTCCTTAACTCTTTTTTTCTTCGATCTGACTACGCTATTGACCCAGCAGGGCCTTAACAACTTCACCGGACTACCGTTTTCCTTAACCAGCAGCTGATAATGTTACCAATTTAAATTTATAAATCCACGTGGACTCCGAAAAATTAGTTACTATTCCACCGGTCAAAACACTCAACCACCACGACTTATTTAAGCTTACACAATTTAAAATATTCAAAACGAACATGGGTAGTTGTTAAATAATTAAAGGCAACGTATCTTGCGTTAAGTTTGGTAATTTTACATTTTAAAACTAAGTCCCAAAGAACATTACCGATTTGCCGGATAGTGCTTTAAAGTATCATGTTTTAAAGAACATTACCGATTTGCTGGATAGTGCTTTAAAGCATCATGTTTTAAAGAACATTACTGATTTGCCGGATAGTGCTTTAAAGCATCATGTTTTAAAGAACATTACCGATTTCCCGGATAGTGCTTTAAAGCATCATGTTTTAAATAACATTACCGATTTGCCGAATAGTGCTCTAAAGCATCATGTTTTAAAGAGCATTACCGATTTGCCGGGTAGTGCTTTAAAGCATCATGTTTTAAAGTTTTCAAGCTGGTTTTAATGTCTAAAGACTATTATGGGGTTGATTAATATGTGAACGATGGTGACGCCTGGAAATGACTGTTGTCTCTGTGCATCCTTTAAAAACTAACGTAACCACCCTCAATGTTTTTAACACCATATATCATGAAGAGATAATCCAAATCAATTTACTTTCCGGTTCTTTTCAGGGCCTAGATTGAATAAAGTGTATTTGATTTTGATTAAAAGGTATATACATTATACAATTTGCTATTTATTTCATTTGTAACTCTTTGCAGTAAATCTATACGCCTTAACTAGCGGTTTAGGACTGGCGTGGACTTCTCCTGTTCTAGTAAAGTTAAGAAACACGACTGATAGTGTGTTATCTAGTCCTTTATCTGATGAGGATGGGTCATGGATCGTCTCCATTTCAAGTATTTCCGGATTACCACGTAAGTTTTGTTTTTATATTTTCTGGGTTTTTTTTCTGCAGACCATTGGTCCGCACTTTTTTTTATTAGTTATGTTTAAAAATCATTGTATAGTGAGCAACTATTGTTAATATGCTACATTTTAGACAGTTTTTTTAAAGATTATTGACTTTATGGAGGCTTCATTTTTATCTATAATACCCACTAGATTAGGCCCCTCTCGGCAGCGGCTCAAGCCTAGGTCCATTCCCTCGGCGTGGAGCCCTTGAGTACACTACTCACGCGATGCAGTAACACAAAACCATACATCACTGCTGACGTCACCATCGTTCACATTAATTCATCCTATAATAAATAAAATAAGTCAATATCAACCGCATAGCATGTTACTTGAACTCACTATCCGCTAAATCGAAAACTCCACTTGGACACATTACGGCGCGCTTTATATGACTTTCAATAAACAACGATGGAAAACATTGAGTGATGACGTCATTGCTCAAACAATCAAACAAAGTCCCAGAAGGGTGATTTTTAAATCCCAATTGTATTTCGTTTCCACGATCGATGAGTCAACATGGTAATTTACATTAAATAATAAATAAATAAAATAAAATAAGCCTGTATTGCTGTAAAATTACATTAAAATATGGGCATAATGTATTTAAGTTATCGGCATCCGGTTTTTTCTGTTACATTTTTAGAATATTGTCTAGGTTATATATTACAACAGAATAAGTAAAATTCGACTGAAATTGAAAAAAAAACCTGCAACTTTCATCCTAGCAAGCACCGTAGGTTCCACGACATATCATAACCATGTTGTTAGCGCAAAATATAATATAGACAGATAGTTCTACATTTTACAAATGATTTATTATTTTCAGTGGCCATTATAGCATCATACCTAGTAGATATTATCGGTAGAAAGTATTGCATCATCCTGTCAAGCTTGCCAAAGCTCGTAGCAGCATTCCTTTACATATATGCCTCAGAAGTATGGCAGCTGCTCCTTGGCCGCGCACTCATCGGAATGGCAGATTCATTTGTGTTCATAGTAGTACCGATGTACGCATCTGAAGTTGCAAGCGTAAGTATGTTTACTACTAGCCTCTGCCCGCGACTTTGTCCGCGTGGAATAGTTACTTTAGTCTAACGATAACACACAGCTGAAGCTCTCAAAAGGAAAAATACCCCGATTTTGAAACATTCTTCATTGGTGCTCCGCTCCTGTTAACTTTAGCGTGTTGATATATAGCCTATAACTCTCTTAGATAAATAAGCTATGTAAGAAATTTTTTAAATCGGTCTAGTAGTTCCCGAGATTACACTTTACCTCTTTATAATATTAGTATAGATGATAATATAAGTTACAGTTCCTTTATGGAGTGTTCAGGTGAGAAGAATTTTCATAATATTTTTGCCCTTATCTGTGAGACAGATATTGTAATAATTTCTTCTTTTTGTAATTAATTTTAATGATTTAATATGGCCTTTATAATATTTTTATGAACTAAAATGATTTTCAAACGATTTAAACGTCTACTTCCGGTACTGCTAGAACGCATCCTAGACTCAACCGGAACATTAACACTAGCGCCACCTTTTTAGAGAGTTCAGCCTATAAAAGGCTAAAATTTGGCCGATATTTTTCTAGGTGAAAGGTACTGAAATTCTTTTTTGAAGCCCTGACAATAAGTTTTGTTTTATACTCTTGGTGGGAAACGAACATGCGGGTCACCTGATGATAAGTGATCACTGCCGCCCATAGACACCTGTAACACGAGAGGAATCACAGATGCGTTGCCGGCCATTAAGGAAGGAATAGGCTCGCAAAATTTCATAAATTACCGGTTGTGTATTTAGTGTAAATTTTTCATTTCCAAAAATCACAATAGACACATCGACAAATGTAAGGAGATGTCCAATAAATACATATTGCTAAACGCATAGTATTTATTCAAATAACAGTCTATTAAAATTTAAATAACTTTATATTGGCAAAACATATCGTTATATTTTGAACAACGAGCAAGTGTCTAAGACGAACAAAAAATCGATCAAAAGTCATCCGGTAACATTACGTGATGAGCGCGTAAGTAAAGTACATACCTACATACCATTTAATTTATGTAGGTAATTCCGTTGACACCTCTGCATGCGTTAGTCCTACAAAAAACATGGAAAACCCACCAAGTTTTTTCGACACATAGTAGATTCATTATAGTATATAACATTTAGAATAACATCTTATTAAATATGTGTTAATAATAGACGAAATTAAATAAATTTGTTACAGCTGTGTAAATACAATTCTTAAAAGTAATCATAAATGTATCACATTTTAGCTAAAAATTTTTCATTTACAGTATAACGTTTCATATATTGAGAATACGAATATAAATTCTTGTCACCGCCTGATCCTCTTTTCCTAATTCGTATGAAGTATGTAACAATGAGATAGATCATTTAAATATATAAATATCCAGTGTCGTGATGTTTGTGATGTATTCCGAAATGTGTAATATGTATAATTTGGTCCAACTTGAGAGATAGGACAATTCGTATTTTCGTTAAGGGCTTCACAATTTTTTAAATGCAAATTTTCAATGTTTTTTTTTTTTTTTTTTTTTACTTTATTTTTGGTAATCAATCTTTCCGATTATTACTGCCATTGTCACGTAGTCAATAATATCACAAGCTTCGTGTGATCATTCCAATATTAAGCATCGTGTGAATCCATATTCTAACAAAATGGTGGATCCCTTGCTAAAACCTTCCAGGGAGTTTTTGTGGCATCTCAGAATTTCATGCTCCATGTTATTATTTTCCATTCACTTCGCTTATGCACAATAAACCAACTAGATTACGTAAAACATTACCAAATTTACACAATATATAGTCAAATAACACAAGATTATGAATAAAATATAAAATCCACTACATGACAGACTAAAATCCCGCCAAAAACTAATTTTCAATGTTGATTGTTGTTTTGTAAATTACAGTAGTGTCGAACAGATGACGCTTTAAATTAGTTTGTTGACAGAAACCTGTAGGACCGACTGTTATATGTGTCTCATAGATGACACCACGTTTTAAAATGACGTACACTGAATAAGTGGATTTTTTTTTTAATGAATTCAGTTGATGTGTGTCAGCTGCTGTACTTGAGAACTAATCTATTTATAGATCAAATCACCGTTTACCATCAGATAAGATTGTGGTGAAATTCAAAAGCCTATACGGTGTTATTATAAAAAAAGTTAAATACGTATTGAATATTTGCTTTAAAAAGATTACGTATTGCACCGCGGTCGCTGAAGGTTCGCCATCTTGCTCTTTGGTCTCGCTTTGGTTAGGTTGGGTTAGACTTGCGAGAAGATGGTGGAAAGGTGGCGGCGGGACCTGGCGGACGCGCGTTACAGTCGATACACGATCGACGCCGTCCATCCGGTCCTGCCGGAATGGTACCAGAGGGGATGAGGCTCCCTGACGTTCCGTCAGGTTCAGGTGCTGACCGAGCACGGGTGCTTCGTTTGGGACCTGCACCGGATAGCACACAGGCAGCCGACCGCCGTGTGCCATCAGTGCGGCGTTGAACCGGACACCACGTAGCACACTCTTTCCGAGTGTGCTGCGTGGGAATAGCGGCGCCGCACTCTGGCTGCGGCGGTAGGTGGTGATCTCTTGCTGCTGAGCTTCGTAAAAGCTATGCTCAGCAGCGAGGATGTATGGAATATTATGGCCTCCTTATGCGAGGAGGTCGTCTCGCAGTAGGGGGCGGCGGAAAGGGTCCGTGAGCAAGACCCTTACAGTGGCTGTCTCTGCCAACAAAGGACAGGCAGGAGGAGGTGGCAGTTTGACGGCCTCCTCCCACCGTAACCGGACAAGGAAAGATGGGTCGGGAGGCCCATCTTCCCATTGCACAGGTCCGGCGGACGGAGGAGGCGGCCGGTGCGTACACGGCTGTCTCCTAACAAGACGGGGTCCGGCGGCGGCACTTTTAGCTGCTGGACCAAACGTTGGGGCGGCACGATGAAGTCTTTAGAGATTTTGTGCCCCCTAAACATAGCGAAAGACGTACACCGTACACGTACACCGGTTTTCGTCCGTGCGAGTCGGACATAAGTGGTTTATCCATTAGGGATTTCCCCACGTAAAAAAAAAGAGTTGCGAGAAAAGGATAACGCGAACTTGCCTCGGGCGAGCGCGGTGCATTTAGTACGAAACCTTTTTATACGTATTATGTAACTCGTTTGTAATAACACCGATAGAGTATAATTAAATACATTAATTAGCAATGTCTTTAGCAAAAACTATAAATACGAAAACGTAACTTAATCGTATAGAAATAAAAAGTTATATGTCCACCCTCCTTCTCTTATTGTCTTCTATTGTTTTCAGAAAGAGATCAGAGGTGCGCTCGGTACAGTATTCCAGTTGTTATGCTCTTTAGGCGTCGTTATAATGCTGTGTGTGGGCCCCTATACACCTTACTTGGAACTGAATATTATATTTTTAATATTCATTATAGTTACTTCGATACCACTCGTCTTTATGCCTGACAGCCCGTGTTTTTTGTATTCGAAAGGTAATTGTTTTATTACAAGTAATGTACAGATTAAATTTCTTTTAATTTTAGTATTTTGACGATATAAAACATGGAAATAGATATAAAAAAGTCGAGCAAGTGATAAGGAATACCTAGAGAAGCGAAAAATTAACATAATGTGTCTTTTTTGAATTAATAAATCAGTTATTATCTGAATTATTTACTTTTCATATTTAAGAGTTAAAATTTATTAATTAGTCTGCGTTTTAAATCTTTTTACATAACAGGAATAATTATTAGGATGCGCCAAAAAATCAACTATTTTTTTACTTCATGAGTTTGATGATTGATTATTTTTGATGATGATATAAGAAAAAACCTAGCTGCAAAAAATCACGCTCGAGTCGTATTGGAACTTCACTCAGATTCATATGGACGCTTTTTATAACCTTCACTATTTAGTGAGGGTGGAAATCTCTGGGAAGTTGACGTCACTACTGTCGTTGATTCTACTAAGTTTGAGACGATCTTTAGAACACTGTTGATACATTATTTTCTGTTTATTTGCATTGAGTTCTCATAGGGAGTTTAGCAATAAGTAAATAAATATCTGTGTAAAAATAATTTTCAGGGAGAAATAAAGAAGCTATCAAAGTTCTCAAATATTTAAGAGGCTCCGAGATATTAGCACAGGAGGAGATCAAAGAGTACGCAATTTTGAATGATAGGCAACAAGTAAACAAGATGGATCTGTTCAAGAATAGAGTATTCCTGCGATCTTTCTTCATAGTGCTGGTATTGGCGATGGGCACTCAGCTGATCGGATTCAATTGCGTTGCATTCTACCTACAAACAATACTGGAGAGTACGCAGACAACGGTCACGCCTGAGATAGCGTCAGTTATATCTGGCTGGATACAGATGTTTGCAAGTCTGCTCACAGCTACCATAGCTGATAAATTTGGAAGGAAGCCTATATTTATTTCGACGCTTACGGGAATGGCGATTGGTATGGTGAGTATTTTTTTTAAGCATAAAAAAATATAATATGTGAATTATTTGCCTGTTTTAGTGAATGGAAACATCGTAACGAAACTATAAATCGATTGCAGGGTTTTTTACAAACACGCCTAGTTAACTATCCCCTTGAGTTAAAAATCTATCGCCAAGCACCTATAACAGCTACACTCGATAGCCAGTCTCTCTTAGATTTTGTGTGATTATTCTCTTAAAGCACGTCATCATTTAATTTAATGCTAAACTGCAAGCCCCTCGTATAGACTGGCTGATTCTGAACCGTGATGAAATAAAATAGAGGTACTGTGACGGAAAATTACTAACATATATATTAATAGTGTAAAGTAGGAAAAGAAAAAACAGTTAAGTACATCTTTGTTAACGTGGCGCCGCAAAACATGAACTTTGTACTATTAACGAAATGGTCAAAAATATTTGGAAACCTATCTGTATAAAGCTAAGATTCAAACTGTTTTGTCGGCCACTCGTACTACTAGTGTTACGCGACACGTGCCGATGACTTGGCGCCCTTTGATAAATGCCGCCAAAGACACTGCGCATGCGCCTAGTTGAATTTTGGTTCTTTTTAATAAAAATGAATAATATATTTATGTAATAAAATAAATAAACAGTCATTATTCTATGGAACAAAATTGTAATGTCTCATCTTTTCATTATACCATAGCTGATACCTGTCGTAATCTGTTCTTTTATGCATATAACTTGTACAAAACAATTTCGATGTTTCACATCTGCCAGGCGCTCTGTGTCGGCTCATTTTTTTATACCTACATACTATTTTATTTATATTTTATTTATTTATTTTTGTTTATTTACAAATCTATCTCCGTTATTGATGTTCCTTCTACAATTAATAATGTTTCTACCCTCTTTAGCAAAAAGTCAATATTAAAACTTAGAAAAATAATTAATCATGTCCGCATCTGACTTCTACCACTGGATGAACATTAGTACCTAATAAAAAAAATGTATTTACGTAAATAAGTAGCTAGCAAATGTAAAAACTATATTTGACGTCAAAGGTACGTGCTAAATCATGTTATTGAATTTTGTTATTATAACTTTATTCATTTATATTTTAACAACAAGCAAAGTCACGTTCCTCATATTTTAGAATATTAGTTATGACAATTGACTTCCTAATAATAGATGACCAATACAACTCGAAATTATAAGTTTGTGAGAACAATTAAGTATTTATAAATCACTTTTCGCAACGTTACATTGGAGAAAAATTGTAAAGGTACTCATGTAATTATTTGTTTAATTTTTTATAGTCAATTAATTATCTGTTATCTTCCAGATCGGCCTTGGAATATTCTTTAAGCTGAAGGAAGTGGGAACGATCACTGGTTTTCTGAACTTCCTTCCAATCGCCTCTTTGATACTAGTAATATTTGGATTTAGTGCTGGTGAATATTTAGATACATATTAGCTCAATTACAAGTAAAATAATGAAGCAGACGAGACAGTTGAAATTAATAAAACATATTACATATACATTACAAAAAAGAAAACAGTGCTATTTAGTTCTGAATGAGCCTTTTTAATGTTCTAACTGGCTTAAAAATGCGAGTTTTTTTTTCGTTGATAAGATTGTATGAATAAAAACAATTTAAATAACTCTCATTTTACTCCAAATTAGTATCTTCTCTAATCGAATAATAGTGTTTTTACTAGTAAACTATATTTATTCAATCTATTTTTATAGAACGTGCCATTTAAGGACTCCACTCGTACGTATTGATATTTCGTCCTAATACTTCGACTTCTCAAATTTTATCCTATTTTTTTATGTCAAGGAGACAAAGGAACAGATGGATCACCTGATGTTAAGTGATCACCGTTGTCCATAGACACTTGCAACACCATAGGAGTCGTAAGTGCTTTGCCAGCCTGTGTTTGAGGGAAGGGGAGAGAAGGGAAGGTGGGCTTCCGTGCTCTCACTGACCGAACGAAACACAACAATGGAAGCACTGTTACTTCAAGTCAGTTTTCTGTGAGCGTGTGGTACTACACCGGGTGAGCCAGCCCATACATGCTGAAACCAGTAATAACTTCAGCGTGGCTCTACCACCTAAAAATCATTAGCATGTTCTAAGTATTTTTACATAGATTTGTTTTTCTAGGTCCTGGATCACTAAATTGGATACTTGGAGCTGAACTTTTTGATGATGTAGGTCGTGGTGTAGGTCTTGGTCTATCTGGAATCTCATCGGCCATTACTTTATTCTTTATGAGTAAATATTTCCCAGCATTAACCAATGGACTGGGATCAGCGGAAACTTACTGGCTGTTCAGCGTCAATACGATTATATTTTGCCTTTTCATTGCGTTCTGTATACCAGAGACGAAAGGGAAATCATTTGTCGAGATTCAGGCAGCTTTAGGTGCTAAAATAGAAGTCCCGTCAAAAGAAAAAAGCGTTGATTGTAAAGCGTAAAAGTAATAATTTAGAAGAATGTAGAAATTTGTCTGGAATTCCACTTACTGTAATATACTGTTTGAAGTACATTTTAAAATAAGGTATAGATAATAAATGTTACACACAATGCTAGTGGATCGAAAGTCGTATAAATTCTCTCATATTATATTCTTATAGTGCTTCTTTAGTGGTTGAAGTTCTCATCCTCCTCCTATCCAGGACGATTTACTTTGAAATATAATAGAATCATTACTCACCAAACAATTCCAGTCTACCTAGAAAAAAAAATCCAATATATAATATGAGGAACTAATTAATATAACGGGATAAATAATAGGCTATCGAAATTCTTAATTTTTTAAGAGAGTCAAATATATTAGCACAAGAGGAGATCAGAGAGTACACCATTTTCAGGGACAGACAAAAACAAGTAACAAATTAGACCTGTACGAGAATACAGTATTCCTGCAGTCTTCCTTCATCGTACAGGTATTGTCGATGAACACTCAGCTGATCGGATTCAATTGCATTGCATTTTAACTCCAAGCGATACTGAAAATGACACAGACAACCGTCAATCCTCAGATGGCGTCAGTTATATTTGGTTGGAAACAGATGTTTGCAAATTTGCTCACAGCTGCTTTAACAGATAAGTTTGCAAGGGAACGTATATTTATTACGCTTACGGGAAGGTAATTGGTATGGAGGTATTCTTTTAATTGTACTACCAATGCTTGATCAGTAATACTCCATTTAATAACTTAGAAGAAGCATCTGGAAGAAAGCATAGTACAGGACGAGAATAGGTCTTTATTAGGAAATATACGTTTATTTCTATTGTATATTTAGACGGATAAAATTACAATTTTACTACAACTTTGTCAAGTTACTATAAAAAGGCGCTACGGGATCTATACGCCTAGAAGTGCAACGTTACAGAAAATAGAGCAATTAATATTAACTTAAAAGGAGTTTTTTTTTGCAAATTTATATTTTAATGTCGCTGCTGAATGCTATTACGATGAATTTAAGGCGTCAATAGATTTTATATTATTTAAATCTGGTTTTTTTTTTTTGTAAAATCTTTTATAACTTATAATGACCAACGGTTTTAGATAGATATTTTATATTAGGACAATATTTTGAAATAAAATTAATATTTTTTTATAGTAAGTGATATTATATTACAATCTTATAGAATAACATTATGTCATGTTTGTATAAATTAAATGAAATTAAAAGCGTTTTTATTTATATAACTCATTTTACTTGATTTTCTTTGTTATATACTCGTCCTGTTCGGTCTGCTTAGGTAAAGTTACGGTTTTTCAAAGTTGTTATACGTGTTTATTATTCTAAAAGAATATTTTAATGACGGGCAATGCTGGTTGAGCGAGATGCCTTAGATTACTTGAAAAAATGTACCCGATATACCAGGGCATTTTTTACATTGGGTATTCTGAATGTCTTTAAAAATTGTCACAAATCGGATTTAACTATCAAAAAATAATTCTGACAAGTTACAGCTTCTCATTTTAACGGAACTAACAAGATAGTGGTCGTTATTCTCCAGTAAGTTTATGTGGCAAGTCAAAAACCACGATCCTTGGCCCTATTTCCTATCCAATTCATTTGTGCACTATAACCAAACTGTATCACGTAAAACCAATATTCAAAAATATAGATTCAAATAATACAAGATTATGAATAAAATATAAAATCAACTAATTGACATTCCAAAATCCCGCGAAAACTACTTCCATTATACAAATGTAATAAATAATATCGCTAGAATTGAAGACATCTATATTCATTGTAATCAAACAGACACCAAACGTTAATTAGTAATTAATTTAAATATTCAAGCAGTCACTTCCATTTTTTCATCAAGATTTTTCCTGGCTCCCAGTGCTTCTTGTATTTCCTCGAAAGTCTTTCCTTTAGTCTCCGGAACGAAGAAAGCAATAAACAAGGCCGTTAGTAAACAATCCCCACAAAACAACCAGTAGGTTGTAGAAGCTCCTAAGATTGAGATCATATATACAAAATACTTTGAAGTAATGAACACAAATATCGAAGATATCAACACACCGAAAGACACACCAATGGCTCTAGCTGGACCCTCGAATAACTCAGCCATTAAACTGAAGAAGATGGAACCGTGTCCTGTGAGAGAGAAAAAAAATTGTTTAAAAAGGGCTTCTTGTCTTAATAATATATAATCTACACTAATATTATTAAACTAAGGAGTTTATTTGCTAGAACGTTCTAATCTCATGAACTACTGGTCTGATTTGAAAAATTATTTCAGTGTTAGATAGCTCATTTATCAAGGAAGGCTATATATTATCATGCTAAGGAGGCTAAATAAGAGCGGGACAGTAATGGATAATATTTCAAAATCGTTGTTTTTAGCATTAGCCCAAAGTTTTTATTCAAGGCGGGCGAAGTCGCGGGCAGAACCTACTATTACGTATTCATACGTTCTAAGCACTATTATAAAAGGACACAAGTAGCTGCTATGGCATAATCAGTATATTTTACTATCACAACAATTGCAAGTCTGAGTTTCTTTTCAAAATGCTAGTCACAAAATCAATTTATTAACTTACTAGCCCCTGCCCGCGACTTCGTTCGCGTGGAATAGATACACTAACACGCAGCAGTTCTCAAAAGGAAAAAACATCCCGATTTTAAAACATTTTTCATTTGCGCTCCGCTCCTATTGATCTTAGCGTGATTATATATAGCCTATAACCATTCTCGATGAATGAGCTATATAACATTAAAAGAATTATTCAAATCGGACCAGTAGTTCCTGAGATTACCCCCTACAACGTCACAACATCACAACGTCACAAACTTTACCTCTATAATATTAGTACAGATTTATATATTCTTGGCTTAATTTCGCTCAGCCAAGTAAGCCCAGCTAAATATTCAAAAACAATAATATGCAGCTTTTGTGTCACTACTAATAAATACATAACCCTACTAAGGCTTTAGTAGGTGATGGAGCCACGCTGAAGCTATTACTGGTTTTGGCATGAATGGGTTGGCTCGCTCCAGGTACTTCAAGCCACTCACAGAAAACCAATGTGAAGTAACAGTGCTTGCATCGTTGCTTTTCGTGAGAGCGCCAGAGAGCCATCTCCCCTCCTTCCTCCATTCCCCGAAACACAGGCTGGCAACGCACTTGCGACTCCCTTGATGTTGCTAGTGTCTATAGATGGCGGTGATCACTTAATTCCAGGTGACCCGCCAGTTCGTTTGTCTCATGTGATATAAAAAAGGCGCAAGGAAAGCTAGTATTAACGTTATCTGTGATATCTTGGTTAGTAATCTTATTAACATAAAATTATTACATATTTTAAACCACTTAGGATTCTTATTCGTAACTATAAAGCAATCAAAATCTATATATTATTAATACGTGAAGCAAAAAAATTGTACCTTTTTTTTTCGAAATGTCTACGCTATTGACCCAGTAAGGTCTTAACAGCTTCACCGGACTACTAAAAATTGTACCCCTTTTTAACCTATTTCCCGTCAACGGGTGAACTTGAAATTTGGCATAGTTAAAGTTTATATGGCGGAGAAGTGCAGAAAGCTGTTTATTTTATATAAAATGCATTAGAAGTACATTAAATTAATTAAAATATGCACTACTCACACTACTACTCGAATTTTACAGAACATATACACACATGTAAATAAAAAAGACATTTTGACAGCCGTCAATAAATACTAATTACAAAAAAGGTTGTGAAGGAAGGAGGTTGCTATGCTCGACTATATGTATTTTTTAACTTTTACGTTCTAATTACCATTTTTAATCCTACATTCAATAATGATATTATAAAATATAACTATTATTGTAATGTTTATTATTTTTTATGGTGGACTCACTTAAAATAATGAATTAATATAAAAATGAGCCAAATAATACTTTTTATAATCAAAATAAGAATTTTGTGACATAAAAGTAATCCATAACCTAGACTTCCGCGGATACAATCTTGCAATTCAACATCATGTAGCAACAAAAAAGAATTTATTTTCAAAAACTAATAGTAGTATTAAAAACATCTCTGTCTTGGATTCACCATTTGATTGTATTGTGCATCCATTACTTTTCCAAACGATGATACTGGGCATATCACTATTTCTCATAATGAACAGACAACATTTAATTCAATATCACCCAGTAATATCACCACATGGTGTCGTGTAAAATTAATTGAAAATTGTGTTATGGGTTGCGATAAATTTCCTTATTTTTGTAAAATTGTGTTTGGTTAAAATTTGAGCTTTTACCACGTGGTTTTTGTTTCCAATTTATAATTAATTTTCATTTTCATTTTCATTTACACAAAGATTTTTTTAATGATCATATAATAAAGATTATGGCAAATGGCAAATAACTGAGTAGCCATGATGAAAACCTTTGATTATGGAAGTATACACTTTGATAAAATAACTGTAATAAAGTTCAAACTTCAAAAAATCAATTAACTATGGTCGAATGTCGATCACTGGGCGCCCACTAGTATATAATAAATATATTAAAATATAGTTATCAAAGGTAGTACGATTTTCAGAGACTACCTCTTACTTCCAAATTCACTACTTTTATATGACATATCAGTGACGTAACTATTGAAGGAAGACAGAGGAAGACCGAAAAAGGTGTGGATGGATTGTGTGAAAAATGATATGTTACGCACAAAAGGAGTGAATACTGAGATGACATTTGATAGGAGAGAGTGGAAAAAGAAAACATGTTGTGCCGACCCTACTTCGGTGGGATAAGGATACTGATGATGATGATGATCAGTGACGTAATTATACCATTTCAGGACCAAGGCAAAGGATGTGGTAAAATCATTAAATCAACCCCAGTAAAAATCATGACGTAATTTAATTTTAATAATGCGCTGCATTAGTTACTTCTGAACTCGCGGCCCCTCGAGCCGTTGACCCGTGACATTCTGCCATCTTTGCCGGCTTATAGTTACGCCACTGTGACGTATTATAATATGTATATAAAGTGAAAAATGATTTACATAGCACGTAATATAATTCAATAAAGTTACCTGCACTGTAGCCAAACATGACGACTGTTATTGAAATAAGAGGCACAATATTTAACACTCCTTTGATTTCGTAACCTATATCTTTCAACTTGAAGAAAGTTCCCAACGATACCTGCGGACATGAGTATATTTACTTTATTGCATACAGGAGGGTTCAAACATAATATGATTAATATAAGGCAAATTTCAACTGCAAAAAAATAGAGTCAAAGATATTCGAAGCGTATATTTTATAATGGCATAGCTTTAAAATTCCATAAACCAGAATCGTAGTATTAAGATTCGAAGTTAATTGACTCTGTTTTATTACAGGATGCAAACGAACAGCCTGGTCACCTGATGTTACGTGATTACCACCATCCATAGACACCAGCAACATCAGAGGAGTCACAAGTACATTGCCAGCATGTGTTGGTGAGGAATGAGATACGGGGAAGGGGAAGAGAGGGAATGGAGATGGAGGGAGGTGGGCCTCTGGCGCTCTCACTGACTGAAAATCACAACAACGCAAATACTGTTACTCCACGTCAGTTTTTTGTGAGAGGGTGGTACTACCCCGGACGAGCCGACTCATTTATGCTGAAACCAGTAATAGCTTCAGTTTGGCTCTATCACCGACTACATTACTTATTAGAAGTTAATACAAACACCTTATAAGGTAGGTAGTCCGGTGAAGATGTTAAGACCTTGCTGGGTCAATAGCGTAGTCATTTCGAAAAAAAAAACCTTGTAAGGCAACAGCCTCGAGGTTTGGTCACTTTGCCTTACACAAAAGGCCATTTCGGTTGAGTACCTGAAGCTTTTGACACAAAGTCACAAAAAGTTGTGACGATCCGTCAAGTTTACAACGATTAGTTACTCTGAAACAAAGATATCCTTCTCACTCTTTGTATATTTTAGGTTTACCTATTGATTCAAAATTAAACATAACTCCCTAAAATATTTGTCGAAAAGCGTTTCTTTACGTTGATGTATTCCTGCGTACTAATCATTTTCTTGCATCTTTCTTGAGAAATTTGATATAATATTGATAAAATAATTTATGTACTATTCAATGTAAGGTTCTAAGGTTTTTGTAGGTGGTAGAGTACGCTGAAGCTATTACTTGTTTTAGCATGAATGGGTCGGCTCGCTCAGAGTAGTACCACCCGACCCACAGACAAAAGACGTGAAGTAACAGTACTTGCATTGTTGCATTTCATTTGGTCAGTGAGAGCGCCAGAGACCCACTTATTCTCGCCTTCCCCTTCCCTTCCTCTCCCCCCATTACAGGTTGGCAACGTACTCGCAACTCCCCTGGTGTTGCAAATGTCTATGAAAGGCGGTGATCACTGAACATCAGGTGACCCGCATATTCGTTTGCCTCCAATTACATAAAAAAAAGAAAATATCAATAACACAAGCAACTCACCAACCCCAAAGCCATTCCGACGAAAGTGGAAATCATGATTGGTTTCCTTCCAAATCTGTCAGTTATTATTGTAGTACAAAAACTTGCAGACAACTGCAGAAATCCTATCACAACCGATGCTGTTTCTGATCGTATATCTGTTTCTGTCGTATCTAATATAGTTTGTAAATAAAATTGTACGACATTGAATCCTGATAATTGACCTCCAGCTGACAAAATTGTAGTGATTGTTAAAGTTTTTAATAAAACTTTGTTTTTAAATAAATCTCTCAAAGTTAATTTTGTAGAACAATTTATCTGTATATTATACTCTGTTATTTCTTCTTCCAATTCAGTTTCCGATTCGCGAAGTTGTGATAAGACTTTTCGAGATTCTTCTATTTTCCCTATAATTAGAATAATATTAAAATGTTATTTTGAACAACCATACAACATAAGTTACATTGCTAAATGTAAGCTTAACGGTTTGTGATGACGGCGGTGATAATTGACACATTGCTAAATGTATGCTTAACGGTTTGTGATGGCGGCGGTGATAATTGACTTTTTTTTATAAATCTCCAAAAAAAGCATATTTTTTAATACAAGTTAAATGTTAAAAATCCAGAAGTATCTACGGTTATAAAAAACAGTAAATGATAACCGTTATGAACAGTAGCAATAATTTATATCAAAATCGTATAACAAATATTTACGTCAATATTTTGTGTGGTCATTACTCCGCTCCTAAAGGTTGCAGCTTCATGATAGACCATACTTTCAGAATATAGAGACCGTAAATTGAGAAAAAATATTTCAAATCTGGATTAGAAATCCAGAGGTTAGCAGGTTCAAATAAATAAAAATCAATTAATCGTTTCCAATTTTATAAAACCATATAATCGCTATATTTTTCCACAGAATATAGTTCCATAGTATCTACAAACTCAATAAAATTTTATTGTATGATTTATTGCTTCAATTAACTAATGATTTTAAAAGAAAGTAACATTGAAAATAACAAATAATTATAAAAAAAAAACTAGAAGTGCCGCTGAACTCCGTTCCGCCTAAAATATATTACAATATATGTTTTTGTTTTGCATAAATGTGTACCTTCTCCTGACAATATCAAACACAACAAAAAAGAATTAGCGAAACCGGTTCAGCTGTTCTCGAAATTTGCACTTAGCACCACATTTATCGATTCATTTTTATATTGTAGATAACATTAAACGAGATGTTATTAAAATATCTTGTAGGAGGTAAAGCCACGCTGAAGCTATAACTGGTTTCAGCATGAACGAGTCCCCCGATACTACCATCCGATCTACAGAAACACCTACGTGAAGTAACAGTGCTTGCATTGTTGCGTTTCGTTCGGTCAGTGAGATCGTCGGGAGCCCACCTCCCGTCTCGCTTCCCCTCTCCTCTCCCTCCACCCTACACCACCTACACAGGCTGGCAACGCACTTGCGACTCCTCTGGTGTTGCTGGTGTTTATGGTAGTGATCACTTAACATTAGATGACCAACCTGTTCGTTTACTTCCTATGACATAAAAAATTAAAAATATTAATGACGTGTTATATAAAGCAACACGTAAATAAATCAATTATAAAGCTAAAGGGCTTGTTTACTTGAACGCGTTAATATCAGAAACTACTGGTTCAATTTGAAAAATTCTTTTAGTGTTAGATAGCTCATTTATCGAGGTAGGCTATATGATATATCATCAAGCTAAGACTAATAGGAGCGGAGCACTAGGGAAGAATGTTTTAAAATCAGGTCTTTTTTCTCTTGAGAGCTTCCGCTGCGTGTTAGCGTTAGCCCAAAGTTACTATTCCATGTGGACGAAGTCGCGGGCTGAGTTAAGGCTAATAGAAGCGGAACATCAATGAAGAATGTTTCAAGATCGAAGTTAATGAACGTATTATTTAAAAATATTTTCACTTTCTACGTAAAAGAAGTCGCGAGTTAAATCAAATCAAAATATCCTTTATTCAATTTAGGCTCTGAGAAGGCGCTTAGGAAAGTCAATGCTACCGGTCGGAAAACAACCCAGTCATCGAGAAGAACCGGCAAGAAACTCGACCTGGTTAATCTCTTCATGTTACATATTCTTACAAAACATAAATAGTTTCAACGTTTTTAGTGGATACACAGAGAGGACCGTCGTTTCCAGACGTCACAATCGTTCACAAAATGGTCCATCTTATAATTGCCTTTAGATATTAAAACCCGTTTGACATGGTTCTTGAACTCACTATCCGTCAAATCGGTAACCTGTTTTGGGAATTCGTTATAAAACCTAACACTATTACCTAAAAAGTTTGCATTTATCCAGAGTAACTATTCCACGCGGACTAAGTCACAGAAGCTAGTTTTTAAATAAAAAACAAAAACTTACCTTTAGAATATAGAAGATACGGCGTCTCTGGTAAAAATAATAGCGGTATAGAGAGAATTACTATTAAAGTTGTATAAATCACGTTTAACATTAGATATGACACGAAAGGCCCAACACAAAAGCTTAGGAATATACCCATAGCGCAACTCACTTGAAATACTGTGCCCAGGGCGCCGCGGATTTCTTTCTGTAATCCGAATAAATGGGTTCAGAACTATATAACAATGACAGAACTATACACTATATAACTATGAGATGTATACATAAGAATGTAATTCTAAGGTGTCTTGTAATTAAGTACATTTCAATCATTTTTAAAAATGTCTGTCTGTCTATTTGTACATGCATCAATGCCAAAGTATTGCGTTTACGATAAAACTTCAAGGAAATCATAAAGCATATCCTCGCCTAACATTCAGTCTTGGTTTTTTTTAATCTTTTTTAATTTTGGGACTTAAGTCCATAAAGAACATGCCAGTCCAATCGTACCCTAATGTTACCTATTCACAAAATAGAATTAGACTCAAACTTCCACAGAATCTTGGCTTCCTCACTTGCAGGTGCACACAAGACTCTATGGAAGCAACCCTGATCTAATATATTAAGCTATAACTTTTCGATAACAGCTTTTCGTTGTGATTTGTTCCAGTTTTGGTTTTATTAAAGTCGGTTAATTCTATCATAAGTTATTGCCATTTCAAGGACGACACGACTTAGTACAAAATGACATACATTCAGATCATTTTATTAGTCACTGTTTTTGATGTGAACCATCTATAGGCGAAGGGTAAGCCTGATTGTTGGCATGGCGACGCAAAACACGATCTTTGCACTATTAACGAAATACATACATACATATATACATTTGCATCCCTATATGTATAAACACAAGAGTCAAACTATTTTGTCGGCTACTCGTTCTACTAGTGTTACGTGGCACGCACCGACGACCTAGCGCCCTTTGATAAATGCCGCCATAAAGACCGCGGCTGCGCCTCGTTGAATTTTTGTGTTTAATAAAAATGAATAATTATGTAATAAAATAAATAAACAGTCATTATTTTATGAAACAAATTTGTAATGCTTTATCTTTATATTATGTCATAGCTGACTCTTGTCGTAATCTGTTCTTTTAGGCATATAACTCATGCAAAACGATTTCAATGTTTCACATCTGCTAGGCGTTCCGTGACGGCTCAATTTTTGTTTACATTAGATTCACGCGGACGGAGTCGCAGGCACAGCTAATAAAACTTAAGTTTTTGAATGAGAAATGTTTTAGTACGTGTATATTTGTTTTTAGAAATTAAGAGAAACAATTGATTGCTACAATTGCTCAATTTTTTTAACCGACTTCAAAATGAAAGTTCTAAATTCAGTTGTAAATTTTAATTTAACCCTTCGGCTGTTTTTTTCAAGACCGGGATCTGAAAATGGCGGATCGTGTCTTTAAATATCTAGGCAATTAGAAAATATGTAGATAATTTATTATTGTTCAAGTTTTTCAACTGTTAACCAAGTATAATGAATGTTGTTATAACTAAAAAGCTATAGTTACGTCATATACACTTCGACAGTGGCTTATTAAACTTGGCTAGCTAGCTTATTTTTGACGGCTCTAAGCAATATATAACTATTTCTTTTTCACCGCCGATATTGAGAATATGCTATCTTACTTCCACATTTTATCTAAGACAGTGTGACGTTACGATATTACTTTACGTATGTGTGCGTTATCGTGCCATTTGTTTTGCCAAATATCATGTAGGTTACGTATACACAGCTTTTTAGTTACAATATCATTTAGTATAATAATCTGTAAGTTGAATATATTTCTGTAGTAGACAGATGCTAAGTAGTAGGTAGTAGAACCACGCTGAAGCGACTCGCTCGGGGTAGTACCACCCTCTCACAGAAAACCGACCTGAAGTAATAATGCTTGCATTTTTGCGTTTCATTCGGTCAGTAAGAATGCCGGAGGCCCACTTCTCCTCACCTTCCCTGTCTACACTTCACTTTCCTTCCCCCCAACCCCCAACACAGGCTGGCAAGGAACTATGGACGACGGTGATCACTTAACATCAGGTGACTCACCTGTTCATTTGACACCTATGATACACAAAAAAAAAAGTTGTTAAGAAAAACAGCAAAGAGATTGTATAGTGAAAAATTTGACCAGAGAAATTCGCAATTGACAGCTACTTTGGTAACGATTTGTACTCCCAATTCCTTCCTATTTCAATATCCGGCTCTCGTGCGCATATTGACATAAATTTTTTCACAAATATTAATTTAGTACCTACTCTTTTCAAGGTTTTTTCAAGTATTCATGTCTTCATCAAAATTGGTGAGACATGGTGATTATCCAAAAGAAAAAATTTACTTACGCTGGCTATCTCCGCTGAATAAGTTGGTATTATAATGTAGAGAAATGAAGTGCTCACACCGATTAGGAATCTTCCAAGTAAGAGCATCCAAACATCAGTTGCGAATAAAAATAAAAAGCAAGCCATCAGTTGTGGTAAACTGCTGATAATTATACTGTTCCTTCGACCTAAATGGTCAGCCATATACGCAGCAGGATATATGCCTGTTAAGAATAAAAAAGTTAAAGTATGTAAGTAAGCAATGACGGCTGAGTGATTAATGTGTAATATCACATCTGTCGACACAGGTTTTAAATTTCCAAAGATTCTGAGCTTTTGGTAAAGGTTTAATATTAAATCTATCATCAGAAAAAAAAATTATTAGAAAAAACTTGATGCAAATTTACGGTCTACTTCATTAAGCCGGCCCTTGACATAAGCGGTGTTATTACAAAAAAGTTAAATACGTATTGAATACTTGCTTTAAAAAGGTTACGTTTTAAATGCACCGCGCTCGTTGAATGTTCGCCATCTCGCTCTTTTGTCTCGCTTTGGTTAGCTTAGGTTAGACTTGCGAAAAAAGGATAACGCGAAATCGCCTCGTGCGAGCGCGGTGCATTTAGTGCGAAACCTTTTTAAAGAAAGTATTTAATATGTATTTAACTTTTTTGTAACAACACCAATGAAGCTTTATGACAATAAAAATATTTCTATTTTCTAGTTTGTAATCGTTCCAGAATTAGGAAATGGTTGAAGTAAGTTACAGTCTACATCATTACGCCAGCCCGCGACATTAGAAGTTTTATTTAACCAGAAATATTTCTATAATTGAGTTTATGATTCTTCCAGGATTATGAAAAGGTTGAGAAAACGTCTTCATTATTACACCGGTCGCAGGAGGGCAAGGCCATCTTTTCGCTCACATCTGTGTGCGACCTTAACGGCGTCACCATTGAGCTCCCACGCAAGACCCATATTCCGTTGCAGTGTCATAACTGCCAGTGTTATGGGCACTCGGCAAAGAATTGCCATCTTCGCCCCAGGTACGTCAAGTGCCTGGGAGACCACGCCACGAAGGAGTGCGAGCGCACTCCTGGCAGTCCCGATCCTCCCAGCTGTGTGCTCTGCGGTAACGCGGGTCACCCCGCGAATTATCGCGGCTGTCCCCGCGCGCCACACAACGTCCCCGTCAGGCGAGGCAGGCGCCCAGGGCGCCTGTAGCCGCCGCCCGCCCTCCGCCTCCACCTCTCATGTCCATGGAGGCCTTCCCGGGCCTGCCGGACGCCTCCCGCGGCCCGGTAGCTTCTTCGCCCACGACCTCACCGCGCTCGCCACCCTCTGTGCCGCACGCGGCTCAACCCGGGCGGGCCCCTATGGCCCCCTGGGCTCCCCGACCTCAGCCTCAGGCCTCTTTCATGCCCCAGGCGCCGCCGACACAGGCGAGTTATGCTTCATCATCCTCTCTCGCGGATAAATTCGACTGGATGAAGCATTTACTCCGCGAACACGACATGAAGGAGGTCCTCGCCTTCTACGCCATCGTCGAGGTAGAAGAGGGCTTTGGCCTTCTCACCGCTCTAGCGCAATTCCCGGCTATCGGAGCCACCATCCAGCGCATCGCCCGGTCTCCCTAGTTTAAATAAGTTATAAAATTCATGGGTCTTATTAAATAAAACCACGCGGTCTATGTCTCTCGTTTTTCAACGCGAGATCTCTTCGGACACAGCGCGATCTAGTAGCTGACTTTTTGCGCGATAGACAGATTGACGTTTTCCTCATCCAGGAAACGATGTTAAAACCGAGTATGCGTAATCCGAGAATCGCGAATTACTGTATAGTCAGGAACGACCGTGTCACCCGCGTGGGCGGCACTTAATCTATTTTAGGCGTTCGTTGTATTGCATGCCGTTAGATCCGCCCGCGCTAACCAATATGGAAGTGTCAGTGTGTAAATTAGGTATGACCGGCCACTCGAATATTATTGTAGTTTCCGCGTATTTGCCACCGAACAAAAAATTGCTAAGATTCGATTTGCAGGCGCTACTTAATTTAGGAGACTCAGTTATTATAGCGGGGGACCTCAATAGCGGGAACGTTATCTGGAATAGTCCGTGTACCTCTCGTAACGGGAGGATACTCGACGAACTAGGTAGGGTTTTCGCGTTTGACGTCAGAGCCCCTTCGGAACCCACGCACTATCAAGATCATTGCCGACCCACAGTTTTAGACATAGCTCTCTTAAAAAATATCACGCTTCCTGTACGACTCATACAAGTCGTACGCAAACTTGATTCAGATCATCGCCCGGTTGTTTTACAGTTAGATCACAATTCAGACTTCACCCCGCCGTCGGTTAGGGTGGCGGATTACGCGAAACTCGTTCAATATTTTAAAGAAAATTCAGCGTTTAGTAGTTTAGACAGGATTCCGGACGTGTTGGTGTCTAAAGCCGACGCGGATTCGGCCATCGATTCCCTGGTTGGTTATCTCCAGACCGCCGTCAGGGTGACCTCGAAAGAGGTACAAGCGGCGAACGATCGCCGTTTTATACTCCCTGACGACGTGAGAGCATTGATCACAGAAAGGAACGCCGCGACTCGAGCTTACGACGCTTACCCGTCTATAGAGAATCGCAATCGTTTACGTTCGTCTCGTATTTCTGAGATCCAAGGTGACAGGTGGGACAGACTCCTGGAGGGTCTCCAGCCGTCTCACCTATCGTACTGGACTCTAGCGCGAACTCTCAAATCAGATATGGTCACTCCAATGTATCCTCTCGACAGAGGCCCCGGGTTGTTCGATAGCATAGATAAAGCAGAATGCGTTGCCGCAAGCTTAGAAGAACAGTGTTCGCCAAACACTGATAACACTGACCCTTTCCATAATGGATTAATCGAATCAGCTACGGAGCATGCACTCGCGTCTCCTAAGGCGGAAACCCTAACAGCGATCACTTTCAATGAAGTTGCAGGCGCAATCAAGCGTCTCAAGCCTAGGAAGTCCCGATGGGTCCCGATGGGATCAGGAACGAGGTGCTGAAACTCCTTCCTGATCGCATCATAGCTCTATTGGTCTGCGTCTTCAATGCGGCCATGGCCCAGGGTCACTTTCCGGCCATCTGGAAAAAGGCCATAGTGATAGGTATTCACAAGCCCGGCAAGAAAGCTACGCTTCCCGTTAGCTATCGCCCCATTAGTCTGTTAGATACCTTAGGAAAACTTTACGAGCGGCTCCTTCTGAACCGTCTCCACTTCTCGATTACAGATTTAAAATTAATACCACCTGAGCAGTTCGGATTTCGCGCCGAACACTCTTGCACGAATCAAGTACACCGCCTCACGGAGTACATTTTCTCTAAATTTAACGCCGATCCGAAATGTAAGCCGAAACTCACAATTGCAGTCTTCTTCGATGTCGCCAAGGCCTTCGATAAGGTCTGGCACGGAGGGATTATCCATAAATTATGTAAATCTCGCGTACCCGATAGGTTAATTCATATTATCCGCGATTATCTCACTGATAGGACATTCCGCTTCAGAGTGGATGGTGAACTATCGCTGCCCCACCCGATACGCTCAGGTGTGCCACAGGGCTCCATACTCGCGCCCACGCTCTTCAATCTGTTCATCAGTGACCTACCTCGGTCTCGGGGGGTCGAGGTAGGTTATTACGCTGACGATACCGTTATTTACACTTCCGGCTGGCGGTCGGACTTTCTTAGGAAGCGCATCGGAAAAGCCGTTCATACTCTCGGTGAGTGGTTTCGTCGATGGCGCATAGAAGTTAATCCCGATAAGAGTGCCGCAATACTCTTCGATCCCACGAAACGCGTTAATAAATTTGAGCCCATCAGGCTATACGGAATCGATATTCCTTGGGTCGAAGAGGTCAAATATCTCGGTGTTACATTAGATAAACATTTAAAGTTCAATTCACATATAGACAGAGTGCGAAACAAAGCCGCTATGGTCTTGGGTCGACTCCATCCGTTGCTTTGTCGTAAGAGTAAGATGTCTCTCAGACACAAGCTCACTTTGTATAAGACGTGTATCCATCCCGTGATGACATATAGCTGCCCCGTTTTTGCGCATATGTCCAAAGATAACTTTAATAAGCTGCAGGTTCTCCAAAACCGTGTCTTACGTAAAGTGACCGGTGCCACGTGGTACATCCGGAGAGTCGATCTCCATAGAGACCTAGAGATCCCTTCTATCTGGGCGTACGTAAAATCACTTACGATTAGTTATTTTGAAAAAAGCTGCGAATCATCCCAGTCCGTTAGTGGTATCCGCCGCAAACTATGAACTCGTACCTAACGTTGCGCGTTATAAAAGACGTCCGCGACACATTTTTACCGACCCTCCTGATTCAATCACGTCAGCGAACGATCAGTACCAGCTTGTCCCTCGAAACAGAGCGTGTTCACGCCCACGCCCGCGTAACCACAGATCATGCCGCCGTGGTCTGGGGGTTAATTTCGCTCCCGCACACCCGATTAGGCCTCCCAGGGCAGCGGCTCAAGCCTAGGTTCGATCCCTCGGTAGGGAGCCCTTGAGTGCGTTGCTTGCGCGATACGGTGACATACAATATACATCACCGCTACAACACTACACGATCACTCCCACACACGTGCACGCTTACACGCTTATACATTAAAGTGGAAGGGTTTACTTTTTTTTCCCTTATCGGACTGAAAAACTTAATTTTCCGATAATAAATATATGGAGGAGTTGTTGAGGCGTGTATGCTTGGTACACATATACGTTTCAACAACTCATACATATATGAGTAGTTAGCTAGGTTATCTAAGATAGGTCGCGATTTTGCATGCAACAGGCAACAGCTAAGCCGATGTGTGCCGTGCACCCTTGAGCTGATTGCCATAATAAAATCGCCTGAGTACCTTAAGCGCTCGCCTTAGTAGTCCGGTGAAGCTGTTAAGACCTTGATGGGTCAATAGCGTAGTCATTTCGAGAAAAAAAAAAAATCTAAAATTCTTTTACTAATAGAAAGCCAAGTTATTTGTGAGTGTCATAGACTATTATTATTAGGCTAATATATATTAACCCGAAGAAGACTTTTTGTGGTAATCGGATTTGCAAAGTAAATCAGAGAAAAATCGGTCGTACGAAAATGTTTGTAACGCACGCTGCCTTAACTATGAGAGATATATGATTGAGCTCTAGAGGACAATTGTAGACCTTAATGATATTTTCAAAAAAGTCACCGACAGTATATATCTAACTTTAATATTTAAATTACAAGCTAGTTTAAAAAAAAATCAAATTGTTAATGATGTTTATTGGTCATATTATCAAAAACTACTTTGTAATTGAAATATTAAAGTTAGATATATACCGTCGCTGATTTCTTTGTAGGCATTATTAAGCTCTACAATTTTTCTCTACAACTCAATTATATATCTCACGGTTAAGGCAACGTTCGTGAGAAACGTTTTCGTTCGACCGTTTTTTCTTCGACTTTGCAAATCCGACTAACACAAAAAAGTATTTTCATTTTTCGAGTTAATATATAGCCTATGATACAAGTACCGTGGTTAAGGCAACATTCGTAAGAAACGTTTTCGTTCGACCGTTTTTTCTTCGACTTTGCAAATCCGACTAACACAAAAAAGTATTTTCATTTTTCGAGTTAATATATAGCCTATGATATAAGTAACGTGGATATCTAATGGTAAATAATTTTCAAAATCGCTTTAGTAGATTTAGATACTATTCCCTTACAACCTCACAAACTTTACCTCTTTATAATATTAGTATAAATTTCGTGGTAATAATAATATGAATGATATATGAATAAATAAACTGTGAGAAGTTTTGCTTGCATAGTTTGTGCAATATCCCATAACACAGGATGGCGTTTGCTATAGTTTAAGAAATTTAATGAAACGATCAGTACATGATATGCTGACACAATACTGAGATCACGTTTGCTAGCTCGCCCAGTATTAACAAACAAATGTATAATTTGTGTAGAATTGACTGTACTTACAAATTATCATGGCGATGCATATTATAGATACTAGCCAAGAGCCTTCGTCTTCAGTGATCGGTCTTGACAGAACCAAGTCAGTATCGTTCCTGAGCTTCACATATACAGGCGAGGGCCAGCCTATGCCAAATCCTAGGCACAGATTGACGAGGTTCACTGAAATCAATGGTACATAGTGATTTTTTTACTAATATATACAAACTATCCGTTCCATGTTACTAATGTTAGTCTTGGATAACCCCTGTTGATTTTAAAACTATATATAATTGATGTTACCTTTGTAAAGTTTCTGTTAGCAAAATTGTAGGAAATATATACAGTAAGAATGAAAATCTAACGCGTCTATACTTTTTGATCTTAGTGACAAGAATTATTACTGGTGTTTAAAAGTAATAGAGTACATTTTACTCATTATTAGAAATGTTGAATTATGGGGTGTAAGGGGTGTCGAATAACATCATAAGACTTGAGACACCCAAGCCAACCTCACCTGCACGTGGTACACCCTGCTGAATAACGAACGAGGCAATGCCGCAAGCGGGGTGGTAACGTTTTACAGCCTGACTGGGTCGCAATCACCATGTATATGGCGAAAAAGCCCGTAATAGTGATTCGCTTCTACGAGTCGCGTTTCGGGATCAGCCTGTGCATATCCAGCTTTTTACAGGCCGGCATGATGGTGGCGACCGGCTATCGACAGTGTGTCAATCGGTGGTCGCTATTATTTTTGGATTGTACTGTGCTTACCATCAGGCATAGTGCAGTCACTTTGCCGTGCTACAATAAAAAAAAAATTACTATCTGTATGTTTGTTTGGAAACGTATCACTGTTGTAGTACTGCATTCACGATAACCCCTCGCCAAGAAAATCATAATCCATAACCTCGAGTTATTATAATTTTAATGATGACGTAAGTCAAGATTTAATACTTAAAGAAAGAATTTACATAAATTTATTTATACATTCAGATGATTTTATTAATCACGGTTTTTTTTTTACATAAAGTTCCACACGGAAGGAGTCGCGAGCACAGCTAGTATGTACCATAAATAAAAAAAATTCCCGAATGCACATATCTTTAGAACGGCTTCACTTATTTGTCTAATACTTTTTTTTTATGTTTGTAATCGTTTTTTTAGTCCTCTTTTTATCCCAGATATACTCCAAGACTTTAAGTTTGATCTGTCCATTGTCTTTATTCCTATCTGATATTTTTTTTAATTCAATTTTCTAGTTTTTATTACACATGTTTGTTGTGTACACACTCATTTTATTTCAATTTTTTTCCAGCAATTTATGCTACATGCTCTTTGAAATCCAGGAGCAGTTTTCTAGTTTTATCATCTACCATAATTTCGGGCAAAACTGTATCGGTTACTAAAGATAACATACTTACTTCTAAAATCGCCACCTGAATGTCGCCCCGACATATACATTACTAGCCATTTCCCTCCCGTTTTGTTGGGCATTAAAAATGGTAACGGGTCAAGGGGAAGAAAAATGTAGCCTAGAGTTATCTTCGAAGTATTCCGCGTCGTATGATCATAGTCCTGTGCCGATGCGTTCAGTACTTTTGACGTGATTTTGCCTCAAAAAGCTGTATTTTCATTACATATATATGTAATTAATATAAAAAATATTTTTACCTGTAATAATTATAAAGTATTGACGCAATATATAACTTCGAGGTAACAACATTTTCATTTAGAAGTAATAGTACAATTTGATTAAACATATGAATTATAATTTAATCTGTAAAAATGTATGCTTCCACAAATTAATTGGTTACACTATAAAGTACCAAAGAATACACACGTAATTTAAGTATAATTAAATTAATAAAGTCGTATGTTAACTACACGTTTGTACATTCCGAGCGCACACACATATGTTGTTATAAAAATAGTATAAATATATGTAAATCGAATCGATAATACTGATGTCATAGTATGGCAAGTGTTTTGTTAATTTGTCACTAAGTAAATGTATAATTCTTATAAACAATGATAACTTATTTTCTTTTACTTATAGCTATTTTTCGCGATTCTGTTGTTGTGAAAATGGTTGATTAGCTTTAATAGAATCCACTGACACGCGAAATTAATGTTCAGGTACCTTCTAATGAAAGAAGATCTGTTTTGATCATCACAGATATTGCCTAAAAATCTCGCTTATTGTTGTTATAAGTTTTGATGTAATTTAGGTTTATAATCGAAGTTAAGTTTTTTGTTAAGTGGACTTCCTACGTCACCAGACGCACGTGAGGACGAACGCAAATCTCCAGTTGCCGCGACCTGCCGCTGTCCTGCGTTCTCCAACAGCGTCACATTTTCTACCCTGGTAGCGGCGAGTGGGAAAACTAAAAAGAACCCTTCTTAAGGCCAATAATAATCTGCCGATACGTCATCGCGACGAACGACTACACACATGTCATTGGACATCGTCGAAACCCAAACATCGACCACCGTTTCGCTCACTGGACTCCGCACTACTGTGCCCACACCTCGCGTTCAGCCTTCCGATGCGCGACAGAGGTTGTCCAGCGGTGCGTTAATGACGACAGACGCGTACGAGAGTGATATAGTTACTCTCGTCGAGTTAACTTCAGATCGGGTGCTGACGGTAGGGATGACCCACCGGTTGGCACTGTACTTGTGTCTTCAAGAGGCTGCGAACAATAAGAATAAGCCATCCGTCGAGAATGCAGCGGCACTAGAATGCGCAGTGCAGGGATCCTTGGCTTCACTGAAGATCCACGATAGCCAGGTTCAGCCGATCGGTAGAGCGCTTCGCCAAAAGTGCAGCGATCTTGAAACTGGTACCACCATGACTCCTGTAGCTCAACAACCGCCTCAAACCTCACGAGATATATAGTCTCCGGACCCGAAGAGGACGAAGACACAAGAATCCACGGTGCCTACAACACCGCACGGGAAATCCGCCGAAATCCTAGCGGTGCGGTGCGCTGCCCTCGAGCAGCCTCCGACGTGTCGACTACGGAACCCACGCGACTCAAGCCGTAGCTGTGCACTAAAAACTCTGACCGCTCAGAAGCGCTACTCGTGCTAGCGCCATCAACGTCGCCAGGAGCTGCCCGTGAGCAGTCCTCGTACGCCTTGATCGCAACACCACCACTGAAACTAATCAGCCAATCAGAGAGATCCGCGAACAGACGTGAAAGCCACCACCGCAAGGTAACGCCGCTATACCGAACTCGGCATATCGGCAGCGCTATCCGACGATCCTCGTAGAGAGTCCTTCCAACTGGATTGTGCACTTCTGGCGATTGGCGGATAAGCTAAGGCGCGCATCGAATATACGCCCATTTGAAAAGGAGTTACGATTTATCCTAACGAACCATGAGGAGCACTGAATTATCAATGAATACCTCTCTAGATTAGAGAGTGAATCGCAAGTGAGCTGGTTCACATACTAACTTCCCGCCGAGCGTAGCGTAAAGATCGCAATTCGCAGCATACCCCTGAATGCCCTGAATACATCATCTGTTCTCCGGATATGAAACGCCTAAGTTTACAATTATGTTTGTGATGTGTAGTTTAGCATTTTTTTAATTCACGAGCGAATTACTTGTAACGCCATCTGTTATTAACTTCTATAACCTAACTCACACTCTTTTAGTCGTATATATGGGCGCGACTATATTGTCATCTGGTTTCATTGTAACTAAGTAACAAATCAAATCAAAGCTTCATTATCTGTAGTACCATCTATCAGCTAATGCGGAACTCGATTAACACAGGAAATATTATTAGCAACTATTTGTTATAAAGTAAATAAAATATAGAAAAGTACGAACAGATTACTATGATAAGTAACGAATTAAATTAATTATGATTTAATAGAAGTTTTGGTTAAGCTTAATTATGATCTAATACTGTTTTAAGAATTTTAAAATAGAAAAATGATTTAGTTTTGTTAACAATGTGTAAACTGCGGCATTTCCGGTGTATTTTTATTGTACTTATTTCTAAATAAGCTAATTAACATATATTTCAACTTTTAATTAACATTGAAAATAATTGAACATTGTTATTTATTTTATATTCTTTTTGGGGCGTGTTCAATGTGATATTATTATAAAATCAAACACTGACTTTGCAACCGAAACTTTTAATATCTACTTCTTTTGTCGAGGAAAAATTTGTATATGTCTGACATCGAATATGTCGCTGTTTTTCTAAAAGGCCAGAGACAATTTTTATGGCCAGTACGCTACACCACCCCCCTACGGAGTAAAGAAAGCTCAGTATATAAACATTTACAAAGTACGACGTTATACACATATTTACATTGAGTATAAAAAAGTAAAGCATACAGAAATAAAGACAAAGTTACAAAGAATTGATATAAAAACATCAAGTTACAACAGTCTTAATAATATTATAATACACCTAGATTAGTTACAATGGCAAATACAACTATATACATAAAAGTTCTTTACAAATCTAGCATCGGTTTAAATTTAACACGACGTCCAGATCGAGTAACGTAGGGTGAGGGTAACAGATTGTCTATAGTCTTGTCTATAGTCTATAGTCTTGAGGATAGGAGGAACGGATGTGACTGGTGAAGATGGTGGAAATAAGGGTTGAGAAGTAATTTCCGAGAAGAAAGCAGGTTTTACGCGATGTATACTGACTACCACTTTCTTACCCTTGATGTCCAAAGTAAGCGTTTTGCCGTCACTTGACCGTTGGAGAACCTGATAAGGTCCAGTATAAGGCGGCTGAAGAGGGCGTCAAACAGCGTCATCATGCAAGTATACATGCGTAGCTGTTGAAATGTCCTTGAATAAGAAAGACTTTTGGTTGCCATGGCGAGATGCCGGTATTGGTCGAATGTTCGACATATGTTTACGCATCCTAACGACCAAATCAGCTGGATCTTTACCAATACTAGGGTTCTGTGGTGCAATAAGTAGTTCTCCTGGAAGTCGCAATGTTTCATCGTACATGAGCTCGGCGGCTGTACACTTGAGGTCCTCTTTTAAAGCGGAGCGCATGCCTAAAAGTACAAATGGTAGAGCGTTCAACCAGGACTGTTCATGGCACATTAAAGAAGCCTTAAGTTGCCTATGTACGCGCTCTATTATACATTTGCCTGTGGGTGATATGCGGTTGTCCTTTGTCGTTTAGTGGCAAAAGTGATGAGGAGTCTGCGGAACAAGTCAGACTCAAATTGAGTACCCTGGTCGGTCGTGATACAGAGTGGTATGCCAAATCTAGAGATCCATTCTCTAGTAACCACTCTCTAGTACCACAAACACTAGTTCTCTACCGCTTCTTCTGCGGTTATAGAACGCATTGGCCATACTTCTGGCCACCTCGTTACCCTGTCTATTGCTGTTGAGCAATAACGATAACCACCGCAAACAGGCAGTGGTCCCATGATGTCCATATGGATATGAAGGAATTGACCAGATGGGGTTTTAAAATTACTGAGGTGAGCGGTATTATGCCTGGAGACTTTACTGCGTTGGCAGGCAGGACATGCTCGCGATCACTCGCGACATTCCTTATTAACGGATGGCCAAACATACCGCTCGGTAACAAGGCGGGTGGTAACTCGTGCGCCGGGATGGCTCAAATTATGCAGCTTATTGAAGACAACCCGCCGCAGTTCTGGAGTCACATACGGACGCGGCCTATCTGTGGAAACATCACAAAATAGAGAAACGCCAGTACCAGGAATATTAATTTTGGTAAGTTTAAGGCTTGAACCGTTTTTTAACAAATTTTAAAGTTTTTCATCAGTGCCTTGAGAACGTGCTAAAGTTTCATATTCTTGTTCTAATGAAATTGCTTCAAGTCGTGACATGGCATCAGCAATAAGGTGGGTTACGTGATGTTAAGTGATCACCATTGTCCATAGACACTTGCAAGACCAGGGGAGTCGCAAGTGCTTTGCCATCCTTTGTTTGGGGGAAAGAAAGGAGGAGGGGGAGGGGATGTGGATCTCCGGCCCTCTCACTGACCGAACGAATCGCAATACTGCAAGCACTGTAACTTCACGTCGGCTTTATGTGAGAGGCTGGTACTACTCCAGGCATGTTAATCCATTCATGCTGGAATCAATAATAGCTTCGGCGTGGCTCTACCACCTACACAATTTCTTCATTACGCCATTGATTAGGTTATGTCTAACGCTCGTTTTAATTTGAAATATAATTGCTGTTACTTCTAGATTTATTCGATAATTATTGTATTTCATTAATCGACAATGCAGTGTAGAGAGAAATCAACACGGCAGTCCAGTGAAGCTGTTAAGACCTTGCTAGATCAATAGCGTAGTCAGTTGGAGAAAAAAAACATTTTCTAATCTAATGTATCTTATTTTTTTTTAAATAACCACGACTTTCACTCCGACTTGTATATAGCTATATCATGACTAATAAATCTTGGTGACGTAACATTACGCTCATGCAACACGTCAAAGGAGTGAGTATTGAATCGTATAAAATTGCGATCAGCCCTCTCTCCGTTTCTTTTACCAATTCCAAATGACCTTTTGCGAAAACAACAAGTTTAGAAAAAAAATCTCACGACTAGCGTTCTATATACGAAATTACTCGGCTAAAATTACTTATTTAGGTTCTCAATTAAATTTGTAATATAACGGATATATTGCTTCATATATTCTATTCCATGTTATAATTATATTCTAAACAACTTATTCTTGTTTTTTCGCGAGCTGACTGTGCTACTGACCTAGCAAGATCTTAAGAGCTTCACCAGACTACGTATAATCTGACATTGTGAGTATTTGATTAAGGTAACACTACATCCAAATTTTACATCAGAATCACAGTATCTCTAAGCATGATTATATATTTAATCTAAACATAAATTTAGTTTTTACCAGATTAGGACCCCCTCGGCAGCGGCTCAAGCCTAGCGTGGAGCCCTTGAGTGCGTTGGTCGCGCGATACAGTGACACAAAATGTTACATCACTGCAACAACAGTACACATATCACCCCTTCGCACTTGCACGCATACACCCCTACACATGAAAGTGAAAGGGTTTTGTTTCTTTCCCTTGTCGAACTGAAATAGTTTGGAAAATTATCCGATACGAAATATGTATAGGAGTTGTTGAGGTACGTATGCTTGGTACACATATATGCTCCAACAACTCATATATCAGGTCAGCTCAGATAGGTCGCGAATTGCACATGTCGGGCAGCAGCCCAGGCCGAGGTGTGCCGTGCACCCTTGAGCTAGTTGCCCAAATGAAATCGGCCAAGTGCCGCAAGCGCTCGCCTTAGTATTCCGATGAAGCTGTTAAGACCTTGCTGGGTCAATAGCGTAGTCAGTTCGAAAAAAAAATACATTTAGTTTAACTCACCCAATATGATAGCATGTTGTTTGAAGGCTGTCCATATTTAATTATTATATAAACGACGTCTAAGAATGCTAGTTGTTGTAAAAAAAAAGGTTTTACTAACAATGAATATATAGATTACATGTTTTATCAGATTACCCAGTATTATTACTTTAGCAGTATGTGTGAGTTAGTATGTGATCAGTTTTATCTTATTAAATCCTCTGTAAATGTTAGTTAACCTTGGTTTCTGCTAAGTCTTTGTTATTTGTAGTGAATTAACAGATATAGAGCTATTTAAATTTGAATCTAATTTGTTTCCAAGTATTATTTTTATATGTTAATGTTTTTTTTTTTCACTTTATTTTTGGCAATCAATCTTTCAGATTATTACTGCCATTGTCGAGTAGTCAATAATATTACAAGCGTCGTGCGATCATTTCAATATTAAGCGTCGTGTGAGTCAATATTCTAACAAGATGGTGGATCCCTTGTTAGAACCTTCCTGGGAGTTTTTGTGGCACCTCAGAATTTCATGCTCCATGGTATTATTTTCCATTCACTTTACTTACGCACAATAAACTAACTATATTATGTAAAACACCACCAAATTTACAAAATATAGAGTCAAATAACACAAGATTATGAATAAAATATAAAATCCACTACATGCCAGACCAAGATCTCGCCAAAAACTCTCTATGTTAATGTTATGTATCTCTTCTTGCTGAAGTTGCAATGAAAATTTATTTGGGGGTTACCAGTGGCGGATCTACCCTATGGCCCAGGAGGCCTGGCCTAGGTCGGCAATATATTAGGAGTGGCCAACTTGATAAAAAATCATGGACACAGGGGTGGCTGGTAATTACTACATGGCCTGGGGCCTAGGGCGGCCAAGACTGCAAATCCGTCACTGGGGGTTACGTAATAATTATTTCGAAAAGGGGGTACTTTCAGAAGATATACATATGCTGTAGGACCTTCCAGAAAAGGCCTGCAGTAAATTGACACTGAATTTTAAGAGTGATACAATAGATGTAATTGCTTACATTAATGTAGCACTTCATTAATTTGCTAAATGTTTTGTGGTTAGGCTTCAACAAAATATTTTCTTTAATTTCTAAAAATAAAATAATTTCTTTAGGTGGTAGAGCCACGCTGAAGCAATTATTGGTTTCGGAATGAATAGGTCGGCTCACCTAGGGTAGTGCTAGGTTAGCTAAGATAGGTCGCGATTTTGCATGCAACAGGCAACAGCCAGGTCGAGGTGTGCCGTGCACCCTTGAGCTGGTTGCCAAAATAAAATCGGCTGAGTGCCTTAAGCGCTCGCCTTAGTAGTCCGGTGAAGCTGTTAAGACCTTGCTGGGTCAATAGCGTAGACATTTCGAAAAAAAAAAACCTGGGGTAGTACCACCCGACCCATAGAAAATTGACGTGAAGTAACAGTGCTTACATTGTTGCGTTTTGCTCGGTCAGTTGAGAGTGCCGGAGGCCCACCACCTCTCCCACCATTCCCCCCAAACACAGGCTGGCAACACACTTGCGACTCCGTAGGTGTTGCTAGTGTCTATGTACGGCGGTGATCACTTGACATCAGGTGACCCGCCACTACGTTTGCCTCTTATGATATAAAAATATATATGTACATATATATATCAAAAATAAAACAGCCATCTATGTGTAATTTATTCTATTTATATAAATTAATTAAACAAGTTAATATTTACAGAATTAAGTACTCAATTTAAAATATCATTCGATGCATTTAGTTTTACAAATGCAGTCCATTATTTTGCCATCATTAAATTAATTTCCATAAGAGTTTTTCCTTTAGTTTCCGGTACGAATACAATAACGAATATAAACGCTACAGCATTGATGGCAGCGAATATCCAGAAAGTTACATCACTGCCTAACCCCTCGACAGCATAATTGAAGATATTGGCGGCTATTACGCCGGATATCCAGCCTGTAGTTATGCATATTGATGAGCCTACTCCTCGAACGTTAGGGGCAAACATTTCACTCGATATCGTGCTAGGGATCACATTGTATCCTGAACAAACGGAAAAATAACTTTCATCAAATAACAATATATCTTGATTACAAAAAGAAAGTTAAAGATAGTAAACTAAACTATAAATATACAGTTTCAAATCACGAACGAAATGATTAATCAGAAATCCCATAAGTCATATTTTTTACCATACGAGGCTTTGCGTTTTTATGTCTTTCTGAGATAGCTTCATATGTTAAACAAAAATCACAGAAGTCACTGTAATATCAAAGGAACAGCATCGAGTCAAATGTCGCATGTATTAGAGAAACCCCATAAGTCACTGACTAATTACGACACTGATTTCATTCAAAATTAGTCAATATTCATTGTTCCACTATAATGAAATGCAAGATGAGGTAGTGACTGCTGGTAAATACATCGGTGGCTTTGTATTACATTCTTTTATGCTGAGGAATGCATCTAGGGCTGTTTTATCACTACCCATAAAGTCGGCCTATGTCAGGAAAATACATTAAAGTTAAAGTTAAAAACATGCAAGATCTAAAAAAATTGAAACTTATCTTTCTCAAGAACGTAAAGTCAAAGTATTTTATGACAAAATATATAAATAGTAAGTTACAGATCGAGAAAACAATGAGGATTAAATCTATTGTTGAATTATGGTTTCAAATTGCTAATTATTAGTAAAGGAATTAAATAATAAACAAAAAAAAAAAAAATTTCTTGTATATCAGAAACCCCAAGAATCACTTTTAAGTGATTCACGACAAAACCTCACCAAGAAAATCATAAATCATATGTTCGAGGACAATTATTATTACATAGTTTCACACTCTATCAAAAGTTATTGTAATTTTAATGACGACGCGACTTAAGTACGAGAGATAAATAGATACGTAAATGGACTTAATACCTTCAGATCATTATGTTCGTCATTATTTTCTATACTAGGTTCCACGCGGACGGAGTCGCGTGCATAACTAGTTTTATAATAAAAGCTTTTAAGTAAGGTATTCGCTAGCCATTTTACTTTATCATCTGTATTAGAATAACTTGAATGTGCTGCCATTTTTGACATCTGCATACCCCACCAGAATATGTTTTCAGAAATAGGATAAAAAGTTAGCTCCAGCAAGCTGTTTCATTTTAATAATAATAATACGAACACCTTACAAAAATAACTACTTACCTACACTGTAAATGAACAAGGCCACTATTAAAGAAACTAGTGGAAACCATCCCAAAGATGCAACTGACTGATAGCCCATTTTCTTGAAGTAAAAATATAAACCAAGTGCAGTCTGAAAAGAATTATATGAATGTAACGTGTTACGTTGTTACGTGTACGTTGTAACGTGTATATTACAGTTTTATATAAATTGAATATTTTTTTTATATTTGTATAAAATATAGAGATATTTATTTATAATTATATAGATAATATAAATCTTATGTGGTAGATACAGACACCATGAGTTTTTGTTATATATCATAGGAGGCAAATGAACAGGTAGGTCACCTGATGTTAAGTGATCATCATCGCCCATAGACACTTGCAACACCAGGGGAGGCGAAAGTTTGTTGCCAGCCTGTGTTTGGGCGAGGGAGAAATAGGGAAACGGGAGTAGTGGAGGGAAAAGGTAGAGTGAGGAGGGGGAGAAGAGGTAGTCTTTCGACGTTTTCACTGACCGAACAAAACGCAACAATGCAAGCACTGTTACTTCACGTGAGTGTTTCCGTGGGTTGGATGGTACTACGCGTGCCGACCTATTCATGCTACAACCAGTAATAGCTTCACCGTGGTTCTACTACCTACAAAAATGATGAGGTGATTCTAATGGGTAAGATGTTAGGGACAACGATAGCTATATATATGCTATAATTTTGAAAGAACAAAGAAAAAATAGACATTTGTTTACAACACAATTAAATGTTAAACACGGACAGATTAAAAATGAACATCACTATATATTATAAAACAAAGTCCTCTGCCTCGTCTGTCTGTCTATATGTTCGCAATAAACTTAAAGACTACTGAATTGATTTTCAAGCAGTTTTCACCAGAAGTGATGTGATTCATGAGGAAAATTTAGGTACATCAGTTGTCAAGGGTTTTCTTTGACAGGGTGGGATAACGTGCACCTTCCCCGCTAATATTACGGTTTAGTATATATGTGTCTTTCAAATTTAGGATGAAAGTTAGGCATTAATAAATGCTATATCTCCAAGAAATGGTTCGGTATGAAGGTGGAAGAAAACATGGAAAGGTTTTTTTTATAAAAAGAGAAATCTTTTGAAAACCTGTTAACTTTGCTTAGCAATCAAATAAATCGAGCTGTAGTTCTTGTTATTACGCATTTTTCACAAAAAACTTGACTATTTCCAAATATCGATTCAAGTTTAGTTGGTGGTAGAGCCATGCTGAAGCTATTACTGGTTTCAGCATGAATGGGTCGACTCTCCCCCGGTACTACCACCCAACCTACAGAAAGTCGACGTGACATAACAACAGTGCTTGAATTGTTGCCTTTCGTTCGGTGAGTGAGAGCGCCGGAGACCCACTTCCCTTCCCTCCCATCTCCTCTACCTCTTCCCATTTCCCTATTAAAACAAGCTGGCAACGTACTTACGACTCCCCTGGTGTTGCTAGTGTATATGGACGGCGGTGATTACTTAACATCAGGTGACCCCCCTATTCGTTTGCTTCCTATTATATAAAAAAAAGATAAAGTGGGAATTGCGTTAGTTCACAAAATCGACAATATATCCAAATATATCCTCTATATAGGTTAAAACCACATAGATTATCACATAAAGATCTACTTACTAGAGAAATACAACATCCGATACTTGATACGAGCAGTAATATTTTTCTACCATATCTTTCAACAAATAACGGCGAGACCAATGTTCCAAGCACCATTGTGATCCCAATGATCATTGTAGCTATATCAGGTCGTATTGATGATCCTGCATCTTTAAATATCGTAGTAGCAAAAAATATAACGGAAACTATACCACTCCCTTGTTGGAAAAAGAACAATGGTAGCGTAATGAAAAGACTTCTACGATTGCTCTGTACTGTAAAGATTTGATACCAAACAAAAGAACTATTTTTTGTCTCTTCTACGTTTTCTATCATTAATTTTAGTTCTCTATCAATTTCTGTGGATCTTCCGAGATAAGTTAAAGAAGCTTTGGCTGCATCTTCATCACCTGCCATTATATAAATATTATATAAAATGATTATAAAATTATTGGATGTTATTATGATCAACGATATTGTAAAAAAGATACGGTACCTACATGATATTTAGCCAAATGGCACGATAGCGTACATATACATAAAATAATATTGTAACATCCTCACTGTCTTACACGAGATGGAGTAAGGTGGCCTATTCTCAATGTCGGTGGTGAAAAAGAAATAGTTATATGTTGCTTAGATACGGGCGGATTGACGGACCGTAGCCAAAATTCATTTATCCAAGTTTTAACAAGACGTAGTCGATGCGCTAATGACGTATTCATATAGTTATAATACTATTGATTATGAGCTTTCATAAGCTATTTATTGTCCACTTTATGAGTAATAATGATGTATAACCTTATTTAATCCAACTGAAAATTACTAGCAGAATCTATTAAGAATAAGAAATGCTAACAATCGTCAACTTCAGTCATAATGGTTACGAAGTATGATAAAAGGTTGTTCCTTTATATAACAATTTATTATAATAGACGAATCAATGCAAATAAACAAACGATAGAAAATATGATAGATGAGCGTCCAAATGAAAGAAGACCTTAAAACCTAATCATATAGGTTTTGAAGCAAATATTTATATAGGCAAGAAGTTAAACTGAAATGGATTTTTACCTTTCAGTACGTAATAAACTGGAGATTCCGGTAGAAAGAAGCTGATCACCGTGTAAGTCACTGTTATTCCTAAAGCCACGCAGCCAGTTCCAACATATGATACGTAAGGTCCAACACAATACATCACTAAGCAACCGAACGCATGAAAGAAACCTGTTGAACTTTGTAATTTTCCCCTTATATTTGGTGATCTGAAAAATACAAGATTATAGAATATAAACGGATATTTTTAAATTAGTAAGACATATATACATACTCGTACTACGAAACACATAACTAAATAAATATCAGCTAAGTAAAAAAACAATTTTGATAGATGCATATTTAACAAATAACATTATCTTATTTGAAATCGATTGTCTTACAGTATCTCGCCAACGTAAATTGTGATGATGAGAGACGAAGAGCTCATGGTGGTTCCAACGAAGAATCTTGCACAATACATCATGCTTAGATTATTAGATGCTGTTAACAATGTGTAAGCGAAGATGGTTAATACACCCCAAAGGATCAGGCAAGGGCGTCTACCGAATCTATTTGCTACATAGCTTGCTACATAAGCACCTGCAATACATAAATATAAATCGAGAAACATATTTATAGTAAGGAGTAAAAAAATTAAGTTGTGGATAAGAGTATTATCATTGCTTTAAACATAGCTTATAGAGTTTTTCTATTGGATGAAAATAGACCAATGAAAAGATTTTTGAATGGTTTATAACAAACTCCAGCAAAATTTCGTGCAGAAGATAAAGAGCGACTTGACAGTATTTATTACGAAGAAGGGTATTTTAATATGAAACATTATTACCCTCATAATAGCTAAATAAATTAAATTTTTAAATTTGGATATTCTTAAATCTGAATACTAGATTTGACTGCTACAACTCTTAAACATTAACCTAGAGAAAGAATTGACTTTTACAGACATAAGTTAAAACTTACCAATTATTCCGAAGTATATCAAACTTACTACCCACGTAACTTGAGACGTAGATAGAACGTAAGGGAGTGGAGATTGCTTGATGTCAGTTAGTTTTTGAATTACAGGCGCTGACCATGCTACTCCATAGCCGTTGACCATTTCTGCTAGATTCACTTAAAAAGGTGATATAGATTATAGATTGTCTTTAGTTTATATAAGCAGGCTACACCCATTTGAAGGAAAAGATGGTTAAATTCGTCGATAGCTTTGGAAATTCAGTTTCAGTACCTTTTAGAAAAATGAATTTTATAGTTATAATGATAAACCATGTAGAGAAACCGAATCGTGAACCAAAACAAAGCAAGGCGAATTAAAGTAAACATGCAAGGTATGTTAACCTTACATTAATAAAATGGGTACCTTCAGTTGTAACGCATGAATACGTACATGTATTTCGAATCTAGCAATTTTGGCTAAGTCTGATTATTTATAGAATCAATGTTAAGCCAGGGTGCAGGTGAGTGGGGTGTAGCGTGGTGCTTGTGATAAACAAGTGAATGCAGTTGTACACTATCGCACTAACTACTTTCTTGAGACCTCTACTTCGGAAAATTGAAGTTAGACTTGAGACTCTACTGAGAATGGGCGCGGCAGGTGGTTAAAGCTTACTTTAGGAACTATTGCATTTATAATATATATCTAGATAGACAGTTAGTGTAAAGTAAAATTATTATCGTAGTGCTAGACGAAATTGCTTTGAGAAGTTGTTGTATTTAAGGCGTATACTTATGAATTGCAGTTTTTTATAAATTCCCACCTGAAATAATGACTGCTACAATACCAAGTGTATTACCAACATTAAAATATTCATAATTCTAAAACCTATCACACTAGGTTTTTACTTCTGACAGCTTAGTTTGAAAGTCTTTCTTTGCATGGTGGTAGGGTTTTTTCTAAAACCGTCTGGATTACTACTACTTTTAAGTTGTAAATATGTCGTCACAAACTTGTTACCATGTTTGTGTATTTGAGAGCTACACCCGTGTAGGTTTTAGGGTGCTTACAATTTTAGACCCCACTGCCATTTAACATTAAACGATATTGTGATTAAACGCTAAAACCTATAAAGTATTAATAAAAGAGAACCAGTGCGTATTGCGTGACATATCTCAAATTACAGATGAGGGAGTGAGCACTATTGCTTTGCGACACAAATCAGTGCTAGGGTAATGTCTCTAAACTCCCTCGAATCTTACACATTTTCTGCTATTCTTTGCAGTGATTCTGCCCGTGTAATTTCTACGAATTTAAATCTAAAAGTTTTAAAATTGTAGCTTAACAGATTTAACAACGGTATTAGAAATATATGTGAGGTGGTTATAAATTATCTCTATCCGCATTACTACACATTGTAAAACAATGTTCTCTCATCCTAATTTAGAATGTCTTAGTATAAAATTCGTCAACGTTTTTATTATAAGGGCGAGACAACTTCCACCGGGCTTGCTAGTTGTTTTAGTTTACTACAGTTTTGTTTAATAAAGTTTATTTTTGTGGTTCGACGACTCGTTGCTCGCTGAGTCATTTCCCGTATTTTTCTTGTGGCTTGTTACATGTTATATACTAATAGCTACGTATCTCCTATCTAGCACTATCTCTCAACCTCTCTTATGTTATTTTTCTGGTTGGGGTCTATTGTCTGTCTTTCTTTTGGAATCTGTTTATGCTTTTAATTAACACACATGCCTAATCACTACGATTTGTTAATGAGCGCACTCCGGATTTGTGTTCCCGCTTTACACATCCATAACGTAAACCTTTGATATGCGCCCTTCAGTATGCATTTAACAAATCATCCATATGTTCACACGTGTCCGCATTTCTTCGTGTAGGTACCATTCGCTGTAGCACGCACCGTATCTTTATTATATCCGTTGGCCCTTAAGAAACTAATCCCTAATATATTATAATAATTCATCCTTAATATATTGCATTTTTGGACAATACAACCATTAAATTTCTGCAATTTCTGCACACGACTCGCTTTCCGCAACCAATAGCTTTTCATAAGACACTTCATCTCTAAGTAATTCAATGTTATAACACACAATATACTTACAACACGCCACAATGAGAGTCTGTTTTATTATGTGAGATTCTAATTTTATAAACTTCATTTTAAAAACCTATTTATATTATTAATTAGCACAGTACTAGAAAAACAAAAAAGAATTCTACACAAGTGGGCTGTGTAAACGGGTGATCTTAAACAAATGAGCCTGATAAATGTTAAGTTTTAGGATTTTAAGATATCTGCGCGTTTATGTTTGAATATCAACGCTTATGGCAATATAGGGGAGAAAGGGCAATGGCGATCAATAGGTACGTCGTCAAATCTATATAAATAAATAATTAATTGGCAATTTTATTAGAGTGCATCACTTTAGAAAGGCTATTTGATTAGCATTTTTGTCGTGTTTTTAATTTTTTAGGACAAGGTTTGTATAAAAGAAATTATTTGAAAATCTATACGGAAAAGTGGAACGCTTTGGTGAAAAGATCTCTATATGAAAACTGAGTGAGTAACTGAAACAGAAAAAGCAGAAAGTCTTCAAAATATTGTCAAATCAAAAAAAAAAAAAAACTCTTTATTCAATTTAGACCCTGAAAAAGCACTTATGAACGTCAAAACTACCACCGGTATGGAATACAATCCAGTCATCGCGAAGAACCGACAAGAAACTCGATCTGGTTTATCTTTTCATTATACATTTTTTAAATTATAATTACAAAATAGATAACATATGAGATTACATTCGTTTTTGATGGATGCACAGAGAGAGGCCTCACTTCCAAACGTCGCCATCGTTCACATATTGATCCACCCTGTAATAGCTTTTATAAATTAAGACTCGCTTGGCATAACACTTGAGCTTATTATCTGGCAAGTCAGTAATGTGTTTTGGGACTCTGTTATAAAATCTATCACCATTACCTAAAAAACTAGTACTGGTCTTAGTCAGCCTAAAATATGAAGTGACCAGTTTTTTATTATTTCTAGTATTTACATTATGTCTGTCTTTTACTAAATCCAGATTATCTAAATTTTTGCGGACGTATATAAAATTCTCAAGAATATATTGGGAGGGCACAGTTAAAATACCTAATTCCTGAAACTTAGTCTTTAATGATTCGCGAGGGACCAAATTATAGATTCCTCGAATTGCCTGTTTTTGTAGTAGGAATATGGTATCCACCTCCAGTTGCTGTCCCCCACAACAAAATACCATAAGATATTATGCTTATGGAAGTAAGCGAAGCAGACCAACCTAGCAGTGGCAATATCCGTCAGAATCGAACAACTTAATAAGGCACTATGACAGTACCTTTCACAGTACCATATAATAATGTTCGTGCACAATAATAAATTAGTAATTGAAACAGAACAGGTTCACTTAATATATAAAGCCAAAGTATATTGCAGTTCCGCTCATTATGTCTTAACGCCTATTCACAAAAATTATCATTCATTAATATTATTATTAGGGAGATACATATGAATTGATTTCCCAAGATTTTTATGTAAAATTACAAATACACAACTCTAAAGGTATTTTTTACCCTAGGGAGTGTTGTATGGCCCTTCATGTGAAAATTATATATATAGAGTTCATTTTTTACGGATATTATTTTTACACGTTAAATTATACCTGTCGAACGGTAGTTATTGGACATTTTAATCCCATAATTAGGTAAACTTTACTCACTGAAGTAAACTGCTCTGAATCCATAGAAAATTAAACCATATAAACGAATTCGATACTAAAGGGGGTAATTTCATCCATATTTGCTTTAAGAATCTTTAATTTTGCCTAATTCTTCCTCGTTCATTGAACAATATGGATGGATGGAACAATATTATATTTGGTCGTCAGAAGTTTAATTCTATCAAATTGACCGCAAAACTTTTCAAAGGCTGTTTAATAGAAAAAAGAAAGAACGATACATTTGTTCAGCACATGAAACAGCTACTTACAAGTATATACGATATACATAAAATATTTCAAGTGTTGTAAGGAGCGAAAAATGTCTTAGTCTGAGCATAAACTGCAGGTTTGCGAATGCTAGCGTTGCAGTGCTGATTTGCATAATAAACCTATTTTATACAAACACATGTATGAAATTTCATAAAGGAATTAAGAAAGTAGTATAAAATAACCTGAAATAACTAGAGTACAGAATATAGAAATTAAGTCAAAGATAAAGTGAGGCAGCTGGTGTGTACCCAGTCTGTCTCTCTATAGGTAGGAGCCCGGCGGCCACCTTCCGCCGGGCGGACCGTTGGGGCGGCTCTACAAGGCTGATTAGCTAGAACGATCCCTTGCCGCCCCAACAAACACGGTCTGACGGTACACCGTGGGGTTTTAGTCCGTGCGAGTCGGACATAATCCACCCTCTCCCCCGGGAGTGTGGGTATCCATAAGGGATTTCCCCACGTTATATAAAAAAAAAGTCTAAGATAAAGTGGGTACTATTGTTGTATTATTTTGTAGGTGGTATAGCCACGCTGAAACTGTTATTGGCTTCAGCATGAATAGTCGACTCGCACGGGTTAGTACTCTCTCATAGAAAACCGACGTGAATTAACATTGCTAGCATTATTACGTTTCGTTCGATCACCTCTCCTCACCTTTCTTCACCTTCCCTCTCTCCTTTTCCTTTCCTTCCTCCACTAACACAGGTTGGCAATGCACTTGCGACTCCCATGGTGTTGCAAGTGTCTATGGACGGAGATGATCACTTAACTACAGGTGACCCACCTGTTCGTTTACCTCCTATGATATAAAAAAAATAATATAGTTACTGTACAGTCGGTGTTGTTTGCAGATGATCTTCGTGACGTCTTTAAGAATGGATGTGTAGTGCTTAGCAAAAAAATGCATCATATGCGATCAATAAAGAAGAAATAATAAATTACTGCATTGTTGCAATTTATTTACACATGGGGAGACTCTAAGCTATGTTTATTTATGTGAGTTTTGCATGATTTTCTTAAGTAAATATTTTCCACTGTCTGATCGTATGTTGGGTAAACCTAGACATGTGGATAATTGTGATCAAAATAACTTTCTTGACATTGCAACAATTTGCTAATTATTTTAAGAAAGTCCGCTATTTAGATTGAGTATAATTTAGTGCTATGTTTATATATGCTGTTTTAAGTTTTAATGTTAAGATTTACCTATAGTGGTTGCGTATACCCTTATCTCCCCTACAGTTGAAAGTCACTTTGAAATGTCTCATTCTATTATTGTTTTAGATAAAATTATTGCATTGCTGCGAGGATAGTAACCAGGGCACGGGGGTGAGGGACAGAAGAGCAACCCAGGGAATACCGGGAAGATATTGCTTATACAATTTGACACGGTAAGTGTCGCTATAGTCAGGTTCTAGGTTGTATAAGATTTTTCGCGACTAGAAATAAAACTGGAACTTGTAATAACCGTGATGTGGCGCAGACGAAGTTACGCGGGTCAGATAGTTTCCTATAACATTTATAAAATTAACTCTTCCTCTTGTATTGGCTCCGCAGAATCACTCGCCAGTGTCAATGTTTTGTTTCAATGAACGTTATAGTATAATAATATTATAAGCCTCGTGTGACCATTTCAATATTCTAACAAGATGGTGGATCCCTTGTTAGAACCTTCCAGGGAGTTTTTGTGGCATCTTAGAATTTCATAATCGGAGATATTATTTTCCATTCGCTTCACTTATACACAATAAACTAACTATATTACGTAAAACACCACCAAATTTACACAATATAGAGTCAAATAACACAAGATTATGATTAAAATATAAAATCCACTACATGACAGATTAAAATCCCTTTAAATACTCTTATCCCTTGTTAGATTATTAACATTTGTTAGATTATTAAATACTAGCTGTACCCGCAACTATGTCCGTGTGGAATTAAATGTGACAAGAGTGGTTAATAAAGTCATAGGTAAATAAGCGTATCATAATGCAACATCGACGATTTATTATAACCCTTTTTCTTTCTCAAACTGACTACGCTATTGGCCTAGCAAGGTCTTAACAGCTTCACCGAACTACTAAGGCGTGCGCTTAAGCCACTCAGCCGATTTTATCTGGGCAACTAGCTCAAGGGTGCACGGCACACCTCGGCTTGGCTGTTGCCTGTTACATACAATTCGCTATCTATCTTAGTCAACCTAGCTAACTAGCTATTCATTTATTTATCAGTTGTTGAAACATATATGTGTACCAAGCTTACGTATCTCAACAACTCTTACATATATTTCTTATCGGAAAATCTAAAGTTTTTTTCAGTTCGATAAGGGAAAAAAATAAAACCCTTCCGCTTTTATGTGTAAGTGTGCACGTGTGTGGGGAAGATCGTGTAGTGTTGTAGCAGTGATGTGATTTTTTGAATTATCATGGCACTTTGTGAACAATTCTGTAGTTCACGTGTCACTATAGAAGCTACTTGTTGCTTACATTCGGAATATTGTAATTTGTTTTGAGGTTCTTTTTGCTTTAATATACTGAAAGAAGTTAATTAAATCAATATATATTATAAAACAAAATCCTCTGCCATGTTTGTCTGTCTATCTATCGGCGATACGATCAAATACGACTTAACGGATTTCCATACAGTTTTCACCGGTAGATCGAGTGATTCATGAGAAAGGTATTATTTGTCAAAGTTTTTTTTTACCATCAGGGTTTTTTATTATTAATAAATTAAAACTGTTATGTACAATTAATTCGATAAGCATAATTTAATTATAAATCATTCTATTTACATAATTACAGAATTTAAAATATCATTCAATACACTTTGTAGCATTAATTTATTTCATCATTTTGCCATCATTGAATTGATTTCCATAAGAGTTTTCCCTTTGGTCTCCGGTACGAATACAATAACGAATATAAACGCTACACCATTGATGGTAGCGAATATCCAGAAAGTCACATCACTGCCTAACCCCACAACAGCATAATTGAATATATTGGTGGAGAGTACACCAGATATCCAGCCTGAAGTTATAGCTATTGATGAGCCAACTCCTCGAACGTTAGGGGCAAACATTTCACCCGATATCGTCTTAGGGATCACATTGTATCCTGAAAATCATAATTATATTACATTCATCAAATAACTATATTTTACAGTTAAAAACATTTTTTTTAATAAAAATTAAACTATATAAAATACTAGCCTCTGTTCGCGACTTCGTTCGTGTCGAATAGTTATTTTAGGCTAACGGTAACACGCAGCAGAAGCTCCCAAGAGGAAAAAAGCCCCAATTTAGAAACATTCTTCATCGGTGCTCCGCTCCTATTGGTCTTAGCGTGATGACATATAGCTCATAACCATCCTCGATAAATGAGCTACCTAACATTAATAGAATTATTCAAATCGGACCAGTAGTTCCTGAGATTACCACTTACAATTTCACAACGTCACAAACTCACAAACTTCAACCTCTTTATAATATTAGTATAGATAATAACAAAGTATACTAATTTCTCAGAAAATTAAAAGACCACAACAAGTTGTTTAGTGAAGAACTGATAACATTTACTCTGAAAGTAATATTAAATCAGTGAAATAAAAATGCTTGCTTATTTATGTCTAGATTCAATTTTTAAGATGGTAATGTATGTATCTGAATAGACCAGGAAAGCGACATTAATATATCATTTAGGCACCGTCAAGGAATCATGGTTTAGTTTGTTTTATTTTGGAAATATCACATGAAAATATTAAGTTATTTTGTAATGAGACACATTAGACAAGGCATCACCTTCATCGCAACCATGTAACGGGAGCTCTCAAAAGGAAAAAAGTCCCCGATTGAAACATTATTCATGGTTGCTCCGCTGTTATTGATGTTAGCGTGATGATATATAGCCTATAGTCTTCCTCCATAATTGAGCTATATAATACTGATAGAATTTTTCAAATCAGACCAGAGTAGCTCCTGAGATTATTTCGTTCACCAAATTCTCCAGATTTATAGTATATGTATAGATGGATTAGGTGGTAGAGCCAGGCTGAAGCTATTACTGGTTTCAGCATGAATGGGTCGGCTCGCCCGGGATACTTCCACCCTCTCACAGAAACACTAACGTGAAGTAATAGTGCTTGAATTGTTGCGTTTCGTTCGGTCAGTGAGAGCGCCGGACGCCTACCTCCCTTTCCCCCCTCTCTCCTTTCCCTACAATCATACACAATCTGGCAACACACTTGCGACTTACCTGGCGTTGCTAGCGTCTACGGACAGTGGTGATCACTTAACATTAGGTGACTCAACTGTTCATTTGCTAATTTTAATATTAAAAAAAAGATTTGAACACAATACGAAAAAAAATTACAACAACTTACCTATACCATATACAAATAACGCCATAATTAAAGAAACTAGCGGGAACCATCCTAAAGATGCAATTGATTGATAACCAAATTTCTTAAAGTAAAAATATAGGCCTAAAGCAGTCTGAAAATAAAATAAAAACATTATGTATATTGTCAGGTTTTACCGGTTAAATATTTTTTATATGAAAATTGGTTTATATTTTTATTTACTAGCCTCAGCCAGCGACTTCGTTCGCGCGGAATAGATCCTTTAAGCTAACGCTAACACGCAGATAAATGAGCTATATAACACAGAAAATTTTTTTGCAAATCGGGCAGGAGTTCCTGAGAATGCCCTCTTTAACGTCACAAACTCACAAACTTTACCTCTTTATAATATTAGTATAGATGTAACAGTCGACAACCCTCATTGGGTTGTCATATTATGTACTATAATAACAATAATAAGGAGTAAATAAGAGGAGTTAATTAATCTGAAGACGTACAACTTCACATTTAAATATTTTCGCTACTAAGTATTTTTGAACAAATTTAGGCCTTTACTCTCCACTAAGTAGAAAGATATCACTTTACAATTCTAAGTCTAGAAACTCTAATCTGGGTATATTCACAAATAGTCTCAGTCAGTGTAAACAAATTTATTATTTCTGATGAATCTAATATATAAAAATTTATATCTAAAATAGTGTTTGAGGTTGAACTCCTCCGATACGGCTGAATTCATATAAAATTTGAAACATATAAGTATAAGGTATAAGGCGTAAGAATAAGTCTGATTGTAAAAAAAATCCTTGACAAATTATATACCTAAACCCTTCCCATGAATCTGCTTCACTTCATCACTTTATCCACTAGTGAAAACGGCATCAAAATCCGTTGAGTAGTTTTTGAGTTTATCGTGAACAGACAGACAGACGCGATAGGGGTTTCATACACAGTTTTATACCACGTAATAATTAAATTATGTCTCTTATGAAAAATATATTTAAAAAAATTGAAATATTGAACTCGTTGCTCAAAAACAGAATAAATTGTGACATAGTTTTAGCTATCACAAATCTCTGACGAAACCTTGATGTTCCAAAACATGGTTTCTTGAAAATTCTAATCTAAGTATATAAAAAAAGAGTTATGACTATCTCATAAATGATCCATATTATAAAGTCAAACTATACAGATTTTCATTTAAAAATTAATTCTTACTTGCAAATTCTTCCGTGTGGTATAGTTACTTGGGGAACGCTAACAAGCAGAACTAAAGAAAATAAAAACTATTTTGACACATTCTCCATTAGTGCTCCGCTTCTCCTGTTTTAGCCTTCCTCGATAAATAGGCTATTTAACACCTACATTATTTTTCAAATTGGACCAGTAGTTCTTAAGAGTAGCGCGTTCAACCAAAACAAACTCTTCAGCTTTATAATATTAGCATAGATGTACTCACAAGAGAAATACAGCATCCGATAGTTGATACTAGGAGTAATATTTTTCTACCATATTTTTCAACAAACATCGGTGAAAATACTGTTCCGGTCACCATTGTGAGTCCAATGATTATTGTAGCTATTTCAGGCTGTATTGATGATCCTGCATCTTTAAATATTGTAGTAGCGAAAAATATAACAGAAAATATACCACTAGCTTGCTGAAAGAAGAACAATGGTATCGTAATGAAGAGACTTATTCTATTACTCTTCACTGTAAAGATTTGATGCCAAATAAATGAACTATTTTTTGTCTCTTCTACGTTTTCCATCATTAATTTTAATTCCCCATCGATCTCTCTGGTTCTTCCGAGGTAAATTAAAGAAGCTTTAGCCGCATCTTCGTTACCTATGAACAAAATTATAAAAACAATGGATATTATCTTGTTCAGTTTTTAAAACTGGTCTGTTATCGATTGTCGTGATTACACGTCAATCTGCAATATATTTTAATGAATTTATTGATAACTAGCTGACCCGTGCAACTTCGTCTGCACCAAATTGGTTATCACTGGTTTCCATTGTATTTTTAAACGCGAAAAAATTGAATAAAACTGATACCCGATTGCAGCCACAACTACCGTTTCCAATTGTGAATCCAAACTATCCACGGATTCACTGAAACATATACCCAGATTACATGTAATTTTTTTTTAAATAAGCCTTGTACCCGTTCGTAGCACCATCAAACACTCCGTTGTTTGTAGTCCGGTGAAGCTGTTAAGACCTTGGTCGGTCAATAGCGTAGTCATTTCGAAGAAAAAAAAACATCTACCAGGATCAATTAAGATAAAAACTAACCTACATAAAACTAAATAAACATCTCTACCGCTTACTTTATCATAATTATTCTCAACTTGTATTAAAACCTTTTTATACTCCATTGTATTAAAGAAAAATATATGTACACCGTATCGAAGCGTCAAACATCGCGCCGAAGCGTCGTCAACTGTCACTTGCTTGAAGCTATTGTCTAAGAGTTATAAACTGTTTCAAAAACATATTTTAAATATATTTCCAATATATTTTTATAAATAATCTCTGTACCACTCACAACATAGTACCTATCACCTTTTGGTAATTTATCCATGTTGATATGTTTCTATTATAGATTATTCTAAATTGTTACACTAAATATTTGGCATTAAATTTATATCGTGTATTTGTCACACTTGATATTGGCGAAAATACCTACATAGGCAGAGGCCATACCGGAAAGAATCCATCAAGCCAGCTTTATATATTACATTCATCCGAACAACGGGCTACCTGGCTGCCGGTAAGAGTTGCGTTTATTTGTGTATATCGTACCTTTACAGACAAAAAAAATGATTTTTAAAATTTAGGATGTATTTTTTCACTAACTTTTAAACGTTATTGAAATGGAATTATTATTGAAAGACATTTATGGTATTGACAATAATGTGCTTCATGCTATTTTTTTGGAAATAAAAATAAAAGTAATCTTAACCCATGTCTAGCAGTAATTTTATTATTATTATATTTAGATATAAATAATTACATATTTCATCTTTCACACAAATTCAGTTATTATCTCAATATTTAGACCGATTTATTGCTATAAAAATAATATGTGTATAGAATATAGCTATAGGTATAGTTTAGTGCAGTACTACTGGCTGCACGATAAAGATAGCGATAATTGTGGCAGCGTATGTTATCAACGCATTTTTTTTTTCCAAATGTATACCCTGTTGACCTGGAAAGGTCTTTACAGCTTCATCGAACTATTGAGGCGAGCGCTAAAAGCACTCAACTGACTTGGGATGTTTGGGCGACCAACTCAAGTGTGCACGGCACACCTCGGCTTGGGCTGTTGCCTGTTTTGTGCAAAAATCGCGACCTATCTGAGCTAACCTAAGCTAATCTATCTAGATATACGTATATAAGTTATTGAAACATGCATGTGTACCGGGCATGTGTGCCTCAACAACTCCTGCATGTATTTTGTATCGGAAAAATTTCTCTTAACTATATAAGATAGCATAGGATAGAGAAAAATAAGGGTAGAACTCTTTGTCGTCTATTTCTCTGAAAAAGAAAAACAGCGTGTAAGCGTGTAGGCGTGCACGTGTGTATAGGTGATGTGTGTGATGTTGTAGCATTGATGTAAAGTTTTGTGGCACTGTATCGCGTGAGCAGAGTACTCAAGGGCTTCCCGCCGAGGGAACGGACTTAGGTTTGAGCCGTTGCCGAGCGGGGCCTAATCTGGTGTGCGGGAGCGAAATTTATACCCAGACCACGGCGGCGTGATCAGTGGTTATGCGGGCGTGGGCGTGAACACGCTTTGTTTGAAGAGATAGGCTGGTACTGATCTTTCGCTGACGTGATTGAATCAGGAGGGTCAGTAAAATGTGTCACGGTCGTCTTCTATACTGCGCAGCGTTGGGTACGGGTTCAAAGTTCGCGGCGGATACCACTAAAGGGCTGGGATAATTCGCGGCTTATTCGAAATAACTACGTGTGAGTGATTTTATATACACCCAGACAGAAGGCATCTCCAGGTCCCCGTGGAGATCCTTATTCCGGACGTATCATGGGGCACCGGTGATTTTACGTAGGGCTCGGTTCTGGAGAACCTGCAACTTTTGAATACGATTTTGCGCATGTGCAAAGACCGAACAACTGTACGTCATAATCGGACGGATGCAAGTTTTATATAAAGTGAGTTTATGTCTGGGGGACATTTTACTCTTATGACAAAGCAAACGATAGAGACGACCCAAGACCATAACGGCTTTATTTCGCACTCTATATGTGTGTGAATCGAAATTTAAGTGTTTATCTAAAGTGACGCCGAGATATTTCACCTTGCCGGCCCAAGGTATTTCGGTTTCGTATAGCCTGATAATCGACGCATATATTTAAGATGGCGTCAATCCCAAGTCATACATTTACGTTTATTGTTGTTTATTGTATATGGTGAAATCTTAATGTCAATAATGTTTAATAAAATGAAATTTGTTCTTTGCTCAAAAAAATAATTGGTTTGAAATGTATCATTTTTATTTATTAAATATATATGCGGGTATGTATATGATTGTTTATAGAAAAATGTGTCTGACTGTGATAAATTCATGCTTTTAATTGTGTTTAAAAGTTACTGAAAAAAATGTTCCCAAACCTATTCACAAATCAAAATTAATTAAATCAAAATGCGCATTAAAAATACAACGTTAACCGGCTACCAAGTGTCCTTTCGGGCTAATACCGACCTCTCACAGAAAACCGACGTGAAATAACAGTACTTGCATCGTAGTGTTTCGTTTGGTCAGTAAGAGCGCCAGAGGCTCACCTCTCTTCTCCTTTTCTCTTTAGCCTTCCCTTACCCTCCTCCAATATACAGGTTGGCAACGCATTTACGACACCCCGGTGTTGCTAGTGTCTATAGAGGATGGTGGTCACTTAACATCACGTAACCCACCTGTTCGTTTGCCTCCTATGATACAAAAAAATATATATTGATATATTAAAGAACCAGGTATTCTAAAATTCTTGTTCTTTCAACGTTGCCGGCTCTTGTACTAAGGTGTCGCAAAAAAGTCTAATTACGTTAACTACAATTTTTTATTTTTTGTTATCCTGGAGAACCCCTTGCGTTATGGGACAAAAAGTATCCTGGATGTAGCCTTGTAATATCAGTTATTACTGTGTAAGTTTCGTTAAAATTGGTTGAGTACTTTCAGAGTAATACGGGTTTAGATTCTAGACTTTAATCCTTTATCCTGGAGAACCCTTTGCGTTTTATGGGACAAAAAGTATATTTGATGTAATCTCGTAGTATTAGTTATCACTATGTCAAGTTTCGTCAAGGTTGGTTCAGTAGTTTCAGAGTGATGCGTGATCATAGGGACAGACAGACAGACAGACAGACAAAAATTGTAAAAAGATTATTTTTGGCTTCTATATCGATAACATAGTCTACCCTGATTAAAATTTTCAAAAAATATTTATTGTACAGATTTCGACTTGTTACAGTTTTATTATAGTATAGATTGTTACAATGATTTTAATTATATATTATGTGGTTATATATTTTGTAGGTGGTAGAGCCACGCTGAAGATATTATTGTTTTCATTATGAATGGGTCGGCTCGGCCAAGGTAGCACCACCGTCTTACAGAAAACCAACGTGAAGTAACAGTGCTTGCATTGCTGCGTATTGATACAGGCTGGCAACGCACTAGTAACCCCCTGGTGACACTAGGTCTATGAACGGCAGTGATCACTTGATTTTGAACATCAGGTTACCAGCCTGTTTGTTTTCCTCCTATGACATAAAAAAATACATATATACATATATATATATATATATATATATATAAAAGAATCTATTAGAATAGACGAATTATTTTATTATTTAAAATTATATTGAACCATCCATAGTAGCAAGATGAACTTCCTAAAGGATAACATAAAAAAATCATAATGTCGGTTTTAAAACAAACATTTGTATAGTTTTGCGATGGAGCTGAAATGGAAGCTTACCTTTTAGTACGTAATAGAGTGGAGACTCCGGTAGGAAAAAACTGAACACCGTGTAAATTACTGCTATCCCCAACGCTACATAGCCAGTTCCACTATACGATACGTAAGGTCCAACACAATACATTACCAAACAACCGAACGCATGGAAAAAACCTGTGATACTTTGTAATTTACCCCTTAAATTCGGTGATCTGAAATGTAAACAGACATGTTTAAACTAGACTTTTTAGGGACACAAGGATTCGATATATTACAATTTTGTAATTTAAAACAATAACATAGTTAATTGCAGGAGTTTTAATCGTTTTGTAAATGTTTATAATTGCTTAATAAATGAAGGTGCTGAAAACGTAGAATATCAGGTAAGTTGAAAAACCCATTTTGATTAAGGCATAGGTACTTAATAAATAAGATGATTTATTTATTTTTGAACTTAATCGTCTTACAGTATTTCGCCAACGTAAATCGTGATAAGGAGAGAAGAAGAACTGATGCTAACTCCAACAAAGAATCTTCCACAACAGATCATGGCCAAATTACTGGAAGCTATTAACAGTGAGTAGGCGAAGATTGTCAGAATACCCCAAAAGATCAGGCAAGGGCGTCTGCCGAATTTATTTGCTGCATAGCTTGATATATAAGCACCTACAATAAACAAATATGAATATTATTCCAGAAAACCTAACTAGTAGAAAGCAGAAGGGTTGAGACATAAAGGGAAGTAAAATCATTACCTATATGAGTGCTCAGTGTTTTTACTGTATGACAATGGCGATCTAGGAGTTACTTTAAAATAAAAAGATCAGTAACGTTTACGTATTAGCTATAAATCTGGATATTGATAAATCTGAAGTAGATATATTCATGGCCATTACATTCAGAGAATAACAAAAAAAATAGACCAATATTTCTTATTATTTAATAACAAAAAATACCAATAAAAAGAATCCGAAAAGGGCGTATGTCTCACTGTTCTCCAATATTTGAAGCCAAGCGAGACACTGCTTCCACTCTATCCCATACAGTATTTACCCCAACCATTGCTCATCACACAAAAAGGTTGAATTCGATTTTTTTTCCATCTGACAATGTTATTGATTTGGCAAATTCTTGACAGCTTCACTGGACTACATTTTAAAGATCTTTAAGAAGTTAATAAAAAGTTTCATTTAAAAAAAACTTCAATTTAAACTATTATAGAAAAATGATACTACTATAAACATACAGTTTATACAAGAAGATTGGCTTTTAGAAGTATAAGTTAAAACTTACCAACTACTCCAAAGTATGCAGAGCTGACTAGCCACGTAACTTGTGTCAGAGATAAGACGTAGGGGAGTGGAGATTGCTCGATGTCGCTCAATTTTACAATAATAGGCGCTAGCCAAGCTATTCCATAACCGTTAACTACTTCTGCTAAATTCACTTAAAATGATAATTTACGTTACAGATTATGTCTATTGATTTTAGCATTCAGTGTCTTTGGAAATTTATCGTTTTAAAATTGATCATCTAATTTTGTATTCAGTTATGTATGACTCTTCATAATGTGAAATTATTTTAAATTACACTTACAGATGGGATATTTCTGTGAAGTTAAAATGAGTCTCGATCGCATATTAGGTGATCAAAATACCAATAGATAGTCTTCACACGAAGTTAAGAAAAGAAGACTGGTGGTAGGTAGGCAGAAATATGTATCTTTTCACTTTCTGTGTCTAGAATTTAATGAAAGCCTTCTTTTTTTAAATTGATTATACATTGGTTGTCTAACAGACCTTAACAACTTAACCGGGTTTTAATGTCTACACTCTGGCCGAAATGGCAAATAATACAAATGTACGAAAGTGGCATATCCTATCTAGAGCTATAAATTTGCCTGCAGTATCGTAAATTGAATTAAGCAAACCATGCCAGCTAACCAGACCTATGCCAAGGCCACCTATTATAATAAAGAAAAAAAATCCCTTACAAAACCCATATTTCTAGTATGTGCGAGCACGTGTAGATGTGTGAAGCAAACTAGTGAATACAGTGTCACTGTATTGTGCTAAAATATCATCAAGGGCTACACTCTGGGACATTGAAATTAGGCTTGAGATACTGTCGAGGCAGGCCGCGGTGAGTGGTGAAAGCCTACTTTAGAAACTGTGTCTTTTTCTTTGTCCATCCCTCTTTCGATTACTTGGGATCAGTTCGCCTCATATTTGTGTCACACCAAACTGTTTTGAGTTGTCGATGCATACAACTGGACTTTCTTGAGGTTTTTCACAATATCTGATCACCATGTCAACGGTGGGCGGCCTCTATCTCTTTTTCGATCGGGTAGGTTCAAAGCTAGTCGGACCACATGATCGTACTTACATCTTTTTACATGCTCAGAATATCTGAGACGATTCTCAATTATTTTATCAAAAACTGAAGCAATATTAATTGTAATGTATTTATAATGAATATCGAGATAGATGGTAGTCCAGTGAAGTTGTTAAGGTCTTCTAGACCAAATAGCGTAGTCAGTTTGAAAAAAAAAGATAGACGAAGTAGTGTTAAATAGAAAACTGAAGTTTTTAGAGGATGATAATAATCTAATCTTCCTCAAATAGACGTGATAGTTATAAGAGATTCATGTTCTTTGGTGGACATATATGAATCCTATTTTTTTTACAAATGCTATCTACTTAAAGTTAATAATGGTCACTGAATTATATGGATCCGTTCTACCAACATTAAAAGGATTGCAACCCTAAAAGTAATCAAAACAGATTGCCATTTCAGAGAATCTGGTTAGAAACCTTGAGTACCAATGCATAGAACCGGAAGATAGATGATCTTTGTAATAGAATCTTGTATAACGATGTCGCTCCTGAACTCTCTTGAACAATGTACATTTTTTTTTATTGAAGCACGACAAAGTGACTCCACTATGCCTGATGGTAAGCATAGTACAACCCAAAAACAGTGGCGACCACCGAGAGACAGATTATCCATCGTCGGTCGCCGCTGTCATGCCGGCCATAATGACGAAAGTCACCCGGTACTGGATATGTACAGGCTGATCCCGAAACCCGACGCGCAAAAGCGAGTCACTATGACGGGCTTTTTCGCCATGTACATGGTGGTTGCGACCCAGTCGGGCAGTAAAACCCTACCATCCCGCTATCGCCATTGCCTCGTTCGTTGATCAGCAGGGTGCACCACGTACAGGTGAGGTTGGCTTGGGTGTCTCAAGTCTTAAGATGTTACTCGACACCCCTTACACCCCACATATTCTGCAACTCTGTTGTGTTATTTCCACTGCAACCGATTACATATCTAATGCCTTTACATTTCTGTCTTGTGGAACTCGTAACTCAACTATTTTAACAATAGCTTTCCAACAGATTCTTCACCATTAATTGATTTAATGTTGTAACTGTAACACACAATATACTTACAACACGCGACAATTAGGGTTTGTTTTACTACATGAGGTTCTAATTTCATAAACGTCATTTTTAAATATTTTATAATTTTATATCACAGTAATATGTAAACAAACGAGAATCTTATAGATGTGAATTGTAAAAACTGGCGACTTAAAACAAAGAGGCCTGATAAATGTTAACTATAAGGATTTTAATAATTCTATACGTTTATGGTTTGATAATCAGTTCCCTGTGTCAATAAAGGGGAGAAAGGGTAATGGGGATCAATAGGTACGGTGTTTATCAGAAAAGAATTGATAACAGGGGCATTATAAATTAGCTGTAAAGTACAAGCTAATTGTTTAATCATTATGACATTAATTACAATCGATTATAGTATTTATGTTACAATACGATACAGAAGAGAACAATAAGATAGGAGATACAATTAAGATAATTAAAAAGAAACAAGAAAATGATAACATATTGTCTAATAATCTAAAAATTATTGTAAAAAATTATAGAGTTATCAATTTTCTAATGTTAGATTTGCAATGCAAAAGTGAATTGCTATATAAATCTATAGTGTGATCTTTTGAACCAGTTCGTTATATTGCCCTGATAGTCTGGGAGCAATGGAAACATGTCCTAAATTGTTTTTTTTAGCTATTATGACAAAATAAAGAGACATGTAGACATGTATCTTGGCAGTCTGGATGGCACATTAATTATAAATTGTTTCAAAAGTTCTGAGTTTCAAGGCGGTTATTGAAAAGTTTATATGAACAAATCACGTTCAGCATAATTTTTCTATTCTATAAAGACCTAAGAGTAACTTCTTTTAATCACAAAACGGAGCAAATTTCTTAGAGTCTAACAAGCAAGCTATGAAAAAATCTTCAAATATTTTCGATACGGTTTATATATAGTTGATAATGAGGGCACCAGGCTGGCTTCTTACAACAGTAAAGTATTGAAGTATATTGATGTATTTGTTTTTGAAGAACTTACAATTCCTAAGAACAAAATGTTCTTAATATGAATATTGAACTTTGAGTGATTAACAAAGATGACTCTAAGGTCGCTAAAATGTGTAACTTTTTGAACAGCAACATTATTAATATGATAACTAGACGATGTTAAGTTTCTTTTTGTACTAAAATTTATGTTATTGCATTTGTTTATATTCAAAACCATACCATTATCATGGTTACCATTATTACCATACCATTTATCTCACAATAAACAAACAATCTGTTAATATTTAATTGCTATAAGTTATCTTCATTTATTGTGTGTATTTTTATACAGTCTTGAGATCATTGACGAAGATAAAACACAAAGACTTAACTATGTTACCCAGAGTTATGTCATTAAAAAAAATATAGACCAAAAGTGGGCCAAAAATAACCCCTTGAGGTACACCAGAAATTATGTTAAATTACTCAAATTTGAAACCATAAATGACAAAAATTGACAGACGATAAGTAAGGTATGAAAAAAACCTCTGTAACAATGTTTTACCAGTTTTGTAAGAGACAGTTTTTTAATTAGTAAAGTATGGTTAACTCTATCAAAAGCCTTCGAAAAGTCGATGTAAATAGTATCAACTTGAACATCAAAATCAATATACTTGTTAAGTAAGATACATAGTTGGTTAGATTACTATTAGTAGATCTTGTACTCAAAAACGATGTTAGTAAGGAGATATATACAGAAACATAAATGAACACGGGTTTAACACGAATTTTACTAAGTAAAGCCTCAAATTTTAAATCTGGTTGAAAACATGTTTAAAATACTTTATTACAAAAGCTTGTGTAAGTGGTCTCTTAGTAAACAACTGGTTTAAGTTTTTTTTGCAACAACTCTGAATATCATTCTTTCATTTCAATCTCACCATTTAAACACGTTCCGTTACATACGATATGTTTCGAACAGATTCAATATATGAATACTCAGATTTAAGAATTCGGATAAAAAAATTACGTTTTTAAGTTAAGTTGGTTATGATTATTGTGACATTTTAATTGAAAGACAATAATATAATTGTTAAAATAAACGATTTAAAAAAATAGTATATTAGGTCAAAGTGTGTGATGTAAAATAACAGTATAACGTCAGATTCATAAATTGTCAAATATATTGCCAAATGGCAACACTGACATATAGTAGTGCCTATGGTTTACTTGGGAATCTCTAAAATTATGTAATTTATTTATTTCTTCCAAATTAATGATAGATAGAAAATTTATAATTCATTGCGAAACGACTTTTGCTGGCAAATAGAATTACCATAAATAACAACAATAAAATAAGAACTGTCAACTTAGACAAGTGTTAGAGAATATTTAAATTTGATTAATAAACAAGGGCAATGACACTCTTTTGTGATCAGACTTTTTTAACGTAAGAGTTCAATGCGTTCTTAATTTTTCTGTAATAACACGGTTTATGTTCATACTGGATATACTCTAAGTAATTTCATAAATTACTTATTAGAATCTCATGATTCTGCTGCAGGCAATTAGTGTGATATTATAATTACATGGTTTTCTTATACGATCATTTTCCATAATCTAACAACTATTATCGAGATATGCGGATAATACAAAATATACTTTTTAAACTTGTAACTACCTATTGCTAATTATTTTACGAGAGTCTTAAAATTTATGTACTCTGAGTAGGTAATAATTTTAACGTAGAGTTAAATTAAATAAAAAAAAACTTGAGATGTGTCAGGGGACACCCGGATGGAACGAAGTTCCTTTCAATTAATTAGTGAAGGAATTGTAATAAAATTTTATTTTTTTTAAAGTTATAATAAAAAATTTTTTATTATTAACAAATATAATGTTATATAAACTTAATCAGTAGGCTCAATTTTCATAATAATTGGCTTGTGGTAACTGAAGTAGGAAACATAAGTTTGGGATCATTATTATTATTATTTTTTATTATTTACAAAAAACCTGTATACACTCAACAAAAATAATCGTCGCGACACCACACTGTTCAATGCGAAATAGAAATGAAAATATCTGGCCTGCTTTCTATAAGAGAGAGAGAGGCAGAGAGAGAGACAGACAGAGAAACATGCGACGCCGCACAGCTTACAATAGCTTACTATAGCAAAAAGTGTCGTGACAACTTTTCGTAAGAATTTTTTCCGTCTAGCCCCCTTTCACAACGCGCGATAAGGAACTTCGTTCCAAAAAGAGCCATCATGGAACGCCTGGCAAATAAGAAAATTGTTTTATATAAGTTGTATGCATAAAAGATCAGATTACGTCAGGAATCAGCTGTGTCATAGTGAAAAGATAAAGCATTACAAATGTGTTTCATAAAATAATGATTGCTTATTTATTTTATTATATAAATATTCATTTTTATCGAATATAAAATATAAAAATTCAACTAAGTGCAGGCGCGGTGTTATTTGCGGCATATATCAAAGGGCGCTAGGTCGTCGGCACGTGCCGCGTAAAACTAGACGAACGAGTGGTCGACAAAACAATTTGTGTTTTAGTTAACAGTGCAAACTTCGTGCGTCGCCACGCCACCAATTAGGTTTATCCTCCGCCTATAGATGTTTTTCTTTAATAAATATGATGATTTCAGTTTGCGATAATTTTACTTTTTTCTTTAGTGACTGGTTGCCCCTTACTCCTCTGAAGAGTATTATTCTCTAGGGTATGTCTAGTTTCGTAAGATAATGTAATAAATAGAGATATCACGTCCTTATATTTACGTGTAACTATTACTGTTGTAGGCTTTTTATATGGTTGGCAATAAAGCGTTTTATTTATTTTTCGGCGTTTACTGTTTACTTTAATAATCGTAATGGTTATAAAAATCTTCTTAGATAGTCTGTTTATCCCGTATGTATCTCATCATCATCAGCCTGTAAGATACCCACTCATACTACACCCATAGGCCTCTTCCCGAAGGAAGATATTGGCGTAATCACCACGCCAGCCCACGACGTATTAGCGATTTCAAGCTCTGAGAAATCCACAGTTCTATATTCTTCCTACATGTAGTAGTACTACAAGAACATTTCTCAGGTTCAGGTTACCTCACGATGTTTTCCTTCACCGTCAGCAGATACTGTTACCAATTCAAATTAGTAAATGTACGCGAATACCGAAATTCTTGGGTACATGCCGGGGTTCGAACTCAATCGAAATAATATTCCACCGATCAAAACACTAGGCTACCACGACTTTTACTTTTACAATCAGTAATACTTAAACAGGTGGTTGACGAGCTGTCGTTCGGAATCCATACTAATACATATTATACAGAGGAGATATTTGTGAGGTGACGTTGTAGGGGGTAATCTCAGAAACAGTTCTCTGGTCTCTCTTTTTTTTTTTTTTTCGAACTGACTACGCTATTGACCTAGCAAGGTCTTAACAGCTTCACCGAACTACTAAGGCGAGCGTTTAGGGCACTCAGCCGATTTTATTTTTGGCAACTAGCTCAAGGGTGCGCGGCACACCTCGGTTTGGCTGTTGCCTGTTATATGCAAAACGTGTCCTATCTTAGCTAATCTAGCTAACTATTTATATATTTATGAGTTGTTGAGACGTATATGTGTACCAAGCATACACGCCTCAACAACTCCTCCATGTATTTATTATCGGAAAATTAGAGTTTTTTCAGTTCGATAAGAGAAAATAATAAAACCCTTCCACTTTCATGTGTAAGCGTGTGGGCGTGCACGTGTGTGGAGGTGATAGTGTAGTGTTGTAGCAGTGATGTAAGTTTTTGTGTTACACTGTATCGCGCTAGCAGCGTACTCAAGGGCTCCCTGTCGAGGGATTGGACCTAGGCTTGAGTCGCTGCCGAGGGGGCCTAATCTGGTGTGCTCGAGCAAAATTAGCTCCCAGACCACGGCGGCGTGATCTGTAGTTTCGCGGGCGTAGGCGTGAACACGCTCTGTTTCGAGAGACAGGCTGGTACTGATCGTTCGCTGCCGTAATTTCGGCGGGAGGATTGGTAAAAATATATCGCGGACGTCTTATATAACGCGCAGCGTTCGGTACGGGTTCGTAATCTCCTCTCCGAGATATTTAACCTGCTTGGTCTACGGAATATCGGTGTCGTACTCTGGTCTCTCTGGGCTCTGGTCTGATTTGAAAAAATCTCTGTGTTATATAGCTCATTCACCGCTCGCCGGAGTCTTCTCAGCCCCCCTCTGTGGGCAGGGTACGAGGGAACTGTTCGAGGCATATTGCCTCTTTCAGTGGCTTCAATCGCGACCCGTGAAAACGAGCCTGGCCTTGGGGTGCTTGCGCTATGGCTTCACAACGGCGCGTCACTCTCGGAATCCTCTTCTTGGTTGAAGAGGTCGGGTCTCCGCGCCTCTTGTTTCTCGTTTGGTGGTGATTGGTGCGGGCCACCTGCGTGGCCGGGTTTCTCCAGCTAGCGAACCTGGTCACCGGAGGTGAGGAGTGTCCCCAGGAACGCTATGCAGGTTTTCTCGGCTTCTGCTTCTGTTTTCCCCGCTTGTCTGGCAGCTTCTTTTAATAACGAGGTTATTTTCCCCGTGGCCTCTTCCCCTTGCGCGGGTCTCGCTGATTGGGGGGGTTTCCTCTTCTTCTGCTTTCTTGTCGCCGCTCCTCGGGGAGGTGGGTCGTTCGTGGGGGCCATAAGGCTTCGATCTTCACGGGGGTCGTGTAGGCGTCCGTCCTGCGACGGGGATCACCGGTCCGGGCGACAGTTCCTTGTAGACGAGGCAGAGCGTCACGCTATTCGCGGGGTGGGCGCCCCCGCAGTTAGCGCAGGTGGCTGGCTCCTCCCTCGGGAGTTCACAGTGCCGCGCGGGGTAGGACCCCCCGCACCGCACGCAGGCTATCGGTCGATGACAGTTCTGTGAGGCATGCCGTAACTGTTGGCACCGGTGAACCTGTGCCGGCCGGCGTTTGCCTCGCCAAGTTTCAATTGAGACTCCCTTCAGGTTGAGGCGTGCGTAGAAGGACTGCGTGGTAGATGCACCCCGGTTTACCCCCGCGTCCTTTGATCGGCCGGACATATTCCGCCGTGTGTCCCTTCACGTGCAGGGCTTTTGTGATCACGGTCGGGTCTGTATCCACTGGTATGCCACGAATTGCGACCTTCAGGCTTCGTTTCTCGGGGAGGGTGTATGAGAACCAATGCACTCCCTCCTGCTTGTCTAGATAATCTTGTATGACCCGGTATTCATCGCTATCCGCCGGGATGAAACGGACTCCTTGTTCGTAGGCGCGCGCGTTCGTTGGATGTCCGAGTGTGGCCGTGAGCTGTCTGAAGTGAACAACCCAGTTGTCCATCTTCTCTACAACTATCGGCGGGTATCTTGGTCCCGTCGCTTTGATCGGCTCAGGCTGTGTTTGACGGGAATCAATTGTTGTGGCAGCACTGTCGCACGGTATAGCCACATTAGGGTTCCGCAGGCGGGCTGTTTTCGGAGGTGGCGCAGTTGTAGGTGGCGCAGTTGTAGGTGGCGCTGTAATCGCCGCGTAGGAGGGCTGCTCGCTCGTAGCAACCCTTCGCGGCACCGGCGCGGGTGCAGGCGCACTAGGGGTAGCCGAGGGCGCTGCCGGTGTAGGCGTCGATTGTATTTGCCGTTGTAGCGTGGCGGCGGCTGCAGTGGTTGGGTCTCGGGCTTCAGGCGTTTTGGGCTTTAGCTTCTTGTGGCCCTCGGAGTCCGGGGAGGTGCGCTTGCGACGTAGCGCTCTCCCGATGGGACTCGACGAGAGCCACGGTTTCGGGATTTCAGGGGGTTGCATGCGCCCACTGATTACGAGCTGCAGGGCAACGATGTCTTCGGGCAGGGGCTTCTTGTCCTCGATCTCCGTTTCTTGAACCCTCAAGTACAAGGCATCCATCGAACCATCCCCTCCGACAGGTCATCGGTCCCAATGAACCGAGCGAGGGTGATCAGATCACCCTTATACACCCCGAGCGGAGTAGGAGTCTCGATGAGCGGCCGCACCCGAGGGTCGCGGGGCGGGGATCGCGACGGCACACTGGATGTGCGGGATCCGTGGAGGGTTGCGGGGGTCGTCGGTCGAGCATCGGCGAGGTCCGTAGGCAGGCGGATTGGTCGTCGTGATGACGTGGCAGCAACGTCTGGTTGGCCCTGAGAAGGGCCTTTTGATCGTCGGCTCGACGTTGCCGACGGAGCTGACGGATATCATGTGATTTCACTATTATTTTTTATTAAATTACAAAGAATATATCTGGTATTAGACATAAATTATTATATTCAATAAACATGAATGCTCTAAATTGGTATTCGATTTGGTCTGTTGGATGAAACCTGAAATCACAATTGAACAACACGATTCTTATTTATTTATTTATTTATTTACAAGGCATACATTACAGATAATAAGTAACTATGTTTATAATTACAATGTATAGTTTATTTTTAGTCTGCTATATTATCTTAAATTATATGTATGCACGTCTATGCTTAATAAATACAATCATGAAATCCTATATGAGTATGCTAACTTAATTATATTAAGGAGAGAATCTGTGTTTATATACTATATAACGAAATTTACTCAAACTAAGATGAAATATGTCTATGTTGGTATCGGCACAACAGGAGACACAGTCAGTAATACACAGATCAAAAAAGTCAAAGCAACATGCGTGATATTACAAATTTTACCATTTATATTAATTAATTTCTAAGTATTTACTCAAACAAAGTGCGTAGGTAAGTAAACATTTTTGTTATTAATGACATACTGGATGGTTGTAAAAAGAAAATTTGATTATGTTTTGTTTTTTCATAAAATTCAAATGACTGCAAATTTGTTTGAATTTAAGTGCGTTTTAATTGTTACGTTTAGTATTGATTTTATAATTTTACCAACCATTTAAATAAAGTTAGCGACAAAATTGAATTGTTAGATATTCTTTACGTCATTTGATGGCAGATGCAATGCAAAGAGCTGTAGGGATGTTGCAAGCGGGAAGTAATCAATCTCAGGTATCTCGACATTTTGGCATTCATAGAAGTATTATTTGTCGTCTTTGGCAGCGCTACAATAATACAGGAGAACCCGCTGAACAGCATCCAGGCCGTAAAAGGAGTACAACCACTCTGCAAGACCGGTACATACAACTGACTGCAAGACGCCAGCCGATGTTAACCGCTCGAGAGATAAGTTTGAGGCTACAAATTTCAAGTGGTGTTGATGTAAGTCCTCAAACTGTGCGAAATCGACTGCATGAGTACGGCCTACGAGATCGACGCTCAATCAGGTGCCCACCGATACGTCACGGGAATCGCGCTCGTCGATATGAATCGTGTAAAGAACGCATAACATTGACCCAGGAACAATGGGATAAAATTATGTTTTCCGATGAGTCGCGATTCGGGTTTAAGCCTGATATAAAAAGGGTGCGGCCCGGAAATACTGAAAGGCTCAGGTGCGTTCAGGAAGTTCATCCATACAGCGGCTCAACAGTTATGCTATGGGCGGGTATTATGAAGAACAGGCGAACTAAGCTCGTTTTTGTAAATGGAGAAATGAATGCTGAAAATTACATTGAGGATATTCTCAGACCTTATGTCTACCCATTTGCACAAATCTTTGGCTCCGATTTTAGGTTAATGCATGACAATGCGCGTTCACATACAGCTCGGCGAACCAGTGAATACTTTGCAACGGAGAACATCCGGGTATAGCCCTGGCCTGCACAATCTCCAGATCTCAACCCCATCGAGCACGCATGGGACATGCTCCAGAGACGTGTTTTGAAGGACTTGGACGGAGCGACAACAACCCAACAGCTGAAGGATTTGCTACAATTCCATTTGGAGCGAATACCGCAAGATGACATAAACAGTCTTATTAATTCAATGAATAATCATTGCCGACAAGTTCTAGAATAGCAGAGGAGACCATAATAAATAATAAATAAATAAAATAGCTTTTATTGCTGTTTCTTTTCTTACAATTATTGTATGCCTACTTGCTAAAAACTAAAACCTAATTTAATTGACTATATGAATGATCGGCAACTGGATGTTTGTGTAGAACAGCTTGTCTGTCGACAAAGGCCTCCTCTAAAGATTTCCACGTATTTCTGTCTCTTGCTAGACGGGTCCATACCGGACCAGCTATTTTCTTAAAGTTGTCTTCCCACCTTTTGGTTTGTCTACCTTTATTTCTTTTGCTATCTCTTGAATACTATTAAGTTACTAACTTGGACCATTTTTCTATATTTTCCATTAACATGTGTCCCGCCCAACGCCATTTAAGTGACCTATAGGCTGTGTGTGCATTTTTAAATTGTGTTTTCTTTCTAATTTCTTGTAATTTCACTCTATCTCTTCTTTTTATACCTAAAATACTCCTTTCTATTGAATTTTGGCAGATTTTTAATTTACTTTCTTGTAGTTCTGTTAACGTCCATGTCTGGCATCCGTATAGTAAGCATGGCATTATACATACTTCGTATATTTTCTTTTTTTCCCTTCATTGGCATATCTTTATCCTTCATTATTTCCCTGAGAGACCAAAACCGCTTCCATGTATTAGTTATCCTTCTTTCTATTTCTTTATTCATACAATCCTCTGTAGATATAAGTTCGCCCAAATATATATATTCATTTACATATTCTATGTATTCATTATTTACTTTTATTTGTTCGTTGATAGCTTGTTTAGAATTTGTCATAATTTTAGTTTTAGTTAGGTTCATTGTCAGGCCGGCCTTAGCACTTTCATCGGATAATTGTTGCATCATTAGTCCCAGGGTTCCTGCGTCCTCTGAGAACAAAATCAAATCATCTGCGAAGCGCAAATGGTTAAGATTTTCGCCATTTATATTGAGGCCAATTTTTGTGCAGTCTAGATTTCTGAATATCATCTCCAACACTGCTGAAAATAATTTTGGTAATATAGGATCCCCTTCGCGTACGTACACCTCTTTTAATAAGAAATTCGTTACCTGTCGTTTCAAGTTTAACCTGTGCTGTGCTCGCTGTGTATACTTTTCTAATTATTCGTATGTATTTTTCTTGCACCCCTTGTCTTTTTAGAGCCTCCCATATATACTCATGTTCCAATGTATCGAAAGCTTTGTTGAAGTCAACAAACCTAATGTAATATGTTTAATTATATTCTCTATATTTCTGTAGTATTTGTTTTAGAGTGTGTATATGATCTATAGTCGAGAATTTGCTTCTGAAGCCAGCTTGTTCCTTAGATTGGTTTTCATCTAGTGTATTGGTAATTCTGTTTAGTATGATTTTCGAAAACACTTTATAAATATTGGACATTAAACTGATCGGTTTGTAGTTTCTTATATCGCTCTTGTCTCCCTTCTTATGCAGCAGTATGATAGTCGATTTTGTCCAGTCTTCCGGGATGATTTCCGTTTCGAGAATCTCATTGAACAAATCTGTAAGTCTGGGTGCTATCACTGGTAACGTAGTTTTTAGAAGTTTATTTGTGATTAAATCCGATCCAGGAGCTTTATCTAGCTTTTGTGTTTCGATAGATTTTATTGTTTCTTCCTGTAGAATTGGTTTAGTCTAGAGGAGACCATACTTTGTATTAAATTGTTCTATTCTTTCACAATAAATACATTTTCTTTAGAAATTTCATTTTGTAAAAAAAAAGTTTAGTTTCTTATGTATCTTAGTTTCTACAGTATATTCTAATATTGTTCATTTCTGTTATTAAAAGAAATTATAAAGACAACAGCTATTATTTTTACATCATAGAACCCTAAAGATATTATTTTAAAAATAAAATACAACGTTATAATGTGAAGAACCGTCCTAAAATTTAAATTAGTACATGTTGCTTAGACTTTTTTGATGAGTGTAGTATTGTATGTGCGACACATGTTAGCAATCGGATTATTAAAATAAATATTATTTTTGTAAACAAGAATTTGAAACAGTCTACTGCAACCACCTCTAAAATTGGTGTTAAAATTAATCAAATATAGTAATTGTGGACAGTCTATAATATAATTCACTATTTTATATAGGTATTGTTACGGACAGCTGAGCCTCGTAATGTTTATCATATAAGATACATAAAAATACCTTATGTAGAGCAGGCATTATGACGTAAAAGTCTTGCGAGGTTTAACAATGTTAAGTATTATGAATAGTCATTATTTCTCATGTAAAGTTTTGTATGTTTGAATGTAGATAAGTAATTATGTTTGGAATATTAAAGAGTCTTACGTCGTTTATTATAATGTCTTATGTAGTAATACAGTTCTTATGTCTATGATATAATGTTCTATGCAGTATTAATGAGTATTATGTCGCTTAATGTCTCGTACATAGAATATCTCACGGTAAAATCGTATGTGTTAATATATAATGTTTATGTTAGTATAACTTGAGTCATAACGTTGTGAGAAGAGTAAATAATATGTTATTATGTATATTACTCAAGTAAATAGCCTTATGTAACGATTAAAAGTATCGTTAACAATATTTAAATTTAACCGCCAAACCGATTATTCTTATTATTTGAAGGAAATTGTACTGAACCACCACGTAAAATGTATCGTCGATTCATGAAAATTGTAAATGTGTATGTATGGTTAATGGCGGCGTCCTTAGGACACAAATAATGTACTAGTTGTAAGTATTTAATCGTGTACATATATAGCGAAAAAATGTATGTAACTACAGACGGCCCCGTCGTCTACGCGTGCGAGGTTGTCCTAGAGCCCGTGCTCCGACCTACGCGACGATGCGCAAGTAAAGCGCTCCCTCGTCCGCTCCGCCTCTTGCGTCGAGCCGACGATCCACAAAAGGTCCTTTTCAGGGCCAACCAGACCGCCTCCCGACGACCCATAGCCAGCCTACGGATCCCGCCGCCCCTTCTACTTCATCGACCCCTGCTACGCCCA
>JACEII010000032.1:3765974-3796087 GCA_014332785.1 Antheraea mylitta
TGATGTATATTTGTGTGTCACCGTATCGCGCAAGCAACGCACTCAAGGGCTCCCTACCGAGGGATCGAACCTAGGCTTGAGCCGCTGCCGTGGGAGGCCTAATCGGGTGTGCGGGAGCAAAATTAACCCACAGACCACGGCGGCGTGATCTGTGGTTACGCGGGCGTGGGCGTGAACACACTCTGTTTCGAGGGACAGGCTGGTACTGATCGTTCGCTGACGTGATTGAATCAGGAGGGTCGGTAAAAATGTGTCGCGGACGTCTTTTATAACGCGCCGCGTTAGGTACGGGTTCATAGTTTGCGGCGGATACCACTAACGGACTGGGATTCGTGGCTTTTTGAAAATAGCTAATCGTAAGTGACCTTACGTACGCCCAGCTAGAAGGGATCTCTAGGTCTCTATGGAGATCGACTCTCCGGATGTACCACGGGGCACCGGTCACTTTACGTAAAACATGGTTTTGGAGAACCTGCAGCTTATCAAAGTTATCTTTGAACATATGCGCAAAAACGGGGCAGCTATATGTCATCACGGGACGGATACACGTCTTATATAAAGTGAGCTTGTGTCTGAGGGACATCTTACTCTTACGACAAAGCAACGGATGGAGGCGACCCAAGACCATAGCGGCTTTGTTTCACACTCTGTCTATATGTGAATTGAACTTTAAATGTTTATCTAATGTAACACCGAGATATTTGACCTCTTCGACCCAAGGGATATCGAATCCGTATAGCCTGATGGGCTCAAATTTATTTGCGCGTTTCGTGGGATCGAAGAGTATTGCGGCACTCTTATCGGGATTAACTTCTATGCGCCATCGACGAAACCATTCACCGAGAGTATGAACGGCTTTTTCGATGCGCTTCCTAAGAAAGTCCGACCGCCAGCCAGAAGTGTAAATAACAGGATCGTCAGCGTAACAACCTTTTTTTTTTTTCTTCGTGGAGAAATCCATCATGGACTGGGTCCAGGCTCCCGGGGGAGAGCCTGACTTGAACCGCCCACCCCCGAGTCACGCAGGGGCGGGGCCTTACGGCGACTCTAACCGGCTAAAACTCCATGGCAACCTACGCCGCACTATGTAGGTGTCCCGGGGTAGCGTGAGCAAGCTCCGCAAACACCCCCGACGGCAGGCGTTTCCCACGCCACACCCGGCTGAGGCAGCCCGGTTACGAGACTGCTTCCCAGCCACCCGAACCCATGCAATGGGAGTCCAGGCCCCCCGACCCTTTCCCCCTGGGTTCGGCTGGCAGCGGAGAGGCCACCCGCTCCGCCGCCACCCCGTGATGATTTTTTAACGAGGTTTACTCCTCCTCCGCCTGAGCCACCCCGAAGTCCCCTCCGGCCTACGCTAACCTAAATAACCCCCCCATACCCCACGGACCTAACCCTAACCTACCTAACACAAACCCCTACGCCCTCCAGTCCCTGGACTTACCTACCCACCGAGTAGGTAGGCAAGCCAGAGGATACCTATCCAGCAACCCCCCCAAACCCCCCGTCCTAACCGTCCCTAACCCTACCAATCTAACCTACCTACACAGTCCCTACGCCCACCTAACCCCTTGTCTTGCCTATTTACGCGGTAAGTAGGCAAGCCAGAGGTTTCCTAAACCTAACCCTCCCCCATACCTACGTAGCCTAACTGGGAGATTCTCTCAGGGCGGCCTCTGGTGGAAGTCGCTTCCACCACGTCTGCGAAGCCCCGCGCCGCGACGACGTATGGCAGGCGCCGCTGAGTCTCTTTCGCGAGCTCTCTCTGCTGCTTCCTTTTGGGACATGACGTCCTCGCAAAACATGGCAGCAGCCTTCCACGACAGTTCTCCGCTGACCGTAACAACCTACCTCGACCTCCCGAGACCGAGGTAGGTCACCGATGAACAGATTGAAGAGTGTGGGCGCGAGTATGGAGTCCTGTGGCACACATGAGCGTATCGGGTGGGGCAGCGATAGTTCACCATCTACTCTCAAGCGGAATGTCCTATCAGTGAGATAATCGCGGATAATATGAATTAACCTATCGGGTACGCGAGATTTACATAATTTATGGATGAGCCCTCCGTGCCAGACCTTATCGAAGGCCTTGGCGATATCGAAGAAGACTGCAATTGTGCGTTTCGGTTTACGTTTCGGATCGGCGTTAAATTTAGAGAAAATGTACTCCGTGAGGCGGTGTACTTGATCCGTGCAAGAGTGTTCGGCGCGAAATCCGAACTGCTCAGGTGGTATTAATTTTAAATCTGTAATCGAGAACTGAAGACGTTTCAGAAGGAGCCGCTCGTAAAGTTTTCCTAAGGTATCTAACAGACTAATGGGGCGATAGCTAACGGGAAGCGTAGCTTTCTTGCCAGGCTTGTGAATACCTATCACTATGGCCTTTTTCCAGACGGCCGGAAAGTGACCCTGGGACATGGCCGCATTGAAGACGCAGACCAATAGAGCTATGATGCCATCAGGAAGGAGTTTCAGAACCTCGTTCCTGATCCCATCGGGACCTGGGGATTTCCTAGGCTTGAGACCCTTGATTGCGCTTGCAACTTCATCGAAAGTGATCGCGGTTAGGGTATCCGCCGGAGGAGACGCGAGTACATGCTCCGCAGCTGATTCGATTAATCCGTTATGGAAAGAGTCAGTGTTATCAGTGTCTGGCGAACAATGTTACTTTAAGCTTGCGTCAAGGCATTCCACTTTATCTATGCTATCGAACATGGGAGGCATCCCGGGGCCTCTGTCGAGAGGAGGCATTGGAGTGACCATATCTGATTTGAGAGTTTGCGCTAGAGTGCAGTACGACAGGTGAGACGGCTGGAGACCCTCCAGGAGTCTGTCCCACCTGTCGCCCGGATCTCAGAAATACGAGACTTGACTGTTTTTCGTAACAGACGTAAACGATCGCGATTCTCTACAGACGGGTAAGCGTCGTAAGCTCGAGTCGCGGCGTTCTTTTCCGTGATCAATGCTCTCACGTCGTCAGGGAGTATAAAACGGTGATCGTTCGCCGCTTGTACCTCTCTTGAGGTCACCCTGATGGCGGTCTGGATATAATCAACCAGGGAATCGATGGCCGAATCCGCGTCGGCTTTAGACACCAACACGTCCTGAATCCTATCTAAACTACTAGACGACGGATTTTCTTTAAAATATTGAACGAGTTTCGCGTAATCAGCCACCCTAACCGACGGCGGGGTGAAGTCTGAATTGTGACCTAACTGTAAAACAACCGGGCGATGATCTAAATCAAGTTCGTGTACGACTTGTATGAGTCGTACAGGAAGTGTGATATTTTTTAAGAGAGCTACATCTAATACTGTGGGTCGGCAATGATCTTGAAAGTGCGTGGGTTCCAAAGGGGCTATGACGTCAAAAGCGAGAACTAGGTAGTAGTTCGTCGAGTACTCTCCCGTTACGAGAGGTTCACGAACTATTCCAGATAACGTTCCCGCTATTGAGGTCCCCGCTATAATAACTGAATCTCCTAAATTAAGTAGCGCCTGCAAATCGGATGTTAGCAATTCTTTATTCGGTGACAAATACGCGGAAACTAAAATAATATTTGCGTGACCGGTCATACCTATTTTACACACTGACACTTCCATATTGGATAGCGCGGGCGAATCTAACGGCATGCAATACAACGAACACCTAAAATAGATTAAGGTGCCACCCCCGCGGGTGGCACGGTCGTTTCTTACTATGCAATAATTCGCTATTCTAGGATTACGCATTTTCGGTTTTAAAAGCGTTTCCTGTACGAGGAGAACGTCTATCTGTCTATCGCGTAAAAAGTCAGCTACTAGATCACGCTGTGTCCTGAGGTTTCTAGCGTTAGAAAACGAAAGAGATAGACTGCGTGGTTTAACCCTATTCATTGCCGCGAACATTTTTAAACCGATTTGTTATAGTGAGCACGGACGAGCTCGTTCATTGTCCTAGCAAGAGCCGGGAAACGCGCGAACACTCTGAGCATATCCTGACTTCTCTTCGTCACGAGAAGCTCTGCAAAAAGTAAGACGTCTACTACATCGTGCACGACCATTAACTGGCTAAAGCAGTCAACGCCGTCGAAAGAAAAGATGCTGAGGCGGTCGTATTGAATAGGCTTCACCTGCGGAGGCTGAGCCTGAGGTTTCAGAGCCTGGGACTGAGGTTTGGGAGCCCATGGGGCTAGAGGGGCCTGCACGGGTTGCGGCGCGCGCGACACTGAGGGTGGCGCTCACGGGGTGGGCGCGGACGCTGCCGAGGTGCGGGAGGCACCCGGCAGGCCGGGGAACGCCTTCGCGGACATAAGTGGCGGAGACGGAGGGCGGGCGGCGGTCGAAGGCGCCCTAGGCACTTGTCTTGCCTGTCGGGGACGTTGTGTGCGTGGCGTGCGGAGACAGCCGCGGTAGTTCGCAGTGTGATCCGCGTTACCGCACAGCACGCAACTGGGAGGTTTGGGAGTGCCAGAAGTGCGTGTGCACTCCTTCATGGGGTGGTCATCCAGGCACTTGACACACCTGGGGCGGAGGTGACAATTCCTCGCCGAGTGACCATAACACTGACAGTTATGGCACTGCGACGGGTTATGGGTCTTGCGTGGGGGCTCGACGGTGATACCGTTAAGATCACACACAGAGGTGAGGTTAAAAATGGCCTTGCCCTCCTGAGTGCGGTCGAGGAGGACTAAGACCATGTTGTATGGGGCGCGGGTGAGTGGGTGGTACATCCGATGTACCTCACGCACGGGGAAGTTCTTCTCCTTAAGGCAGAGGGTGACATCATCAACCGAGATTTCGGCCGGGACGCGACGAAGTACTACACAGAGGAGGCGATCCTCCTCTAGTACGAATGTGAAGTAAGCTAACTTCGATTCCCTTAGGAATTTTGTTAGCGCACGATGATCGGTAGAGGTGGGGCATTTTACTTGTACGCCCGTCTGAGTGTTAAGAGCGGACGTGTAATTGATTTTAGGGGATTTCAATCTATTCGAGATCGAAGTCCACTGAGACTTGTTTTGGATAGTGACTTTGGATAGAAGCCATTTGGCTTGTATAGATATACAACAAATAAATAAATGGATAACTAAACAAATAAATAATTGAAATAAATAAAGTTCTAAAGAAATGACGACTAAAGGGATAAAGAACTACGTAAATAAATAGATAAACTAGTGAGTAATCAAATAAATGTACCAAGAAATAATCAGAGCAATAAATAAATACAAAGGTGAGGTCTCACTTAATTTCAGGAAAAAGAACGCAGGTGTCACGCAGGTGCGGTGCACCTGTCAGCCGGATTGGCAGTTCACGGCGAAGCCGAACACTCACGAAGTAATAGCGAAGGCTATACTGTATACACTGTATCACAATAATCGCGAAAATCGAAATATTCGAAATATTGTTCCGAGCGAGCGGACACAACCGTTCCCGGCCGCGTCAGAATCGGAACTCCTGTAAGAAGATGTAATCGCTTGTCTGAAAGAAACCGTATAATGGAACTCTTTAATTTAATACATTTACATCATATCATATTAGAAATACCTCTTCTATCTTCAAAATTAAAATGTTGACTTGTAAACAATAAGTTGACGATTATTTTTAAATCAAAAATACAGAATAGATTAAGCTCGTCAAATTTTGAATAAGTATAAATCTTTTCAATTGGTATTTAATCAATTCTTATTGGTAAATATAAAAATCGCTTACATATATATGAATATATAATATATAAATAATAATATATAGTATGTAATACTTTTAAACGAGCAATTCTTGTATATTTTTATATTTATATATTTTTATCTAATCTAATACCTTTAAACGAGCAATTCTTGTATATTTTTATATTTATGATCTCGGAAACGGCGTCATCTACTTCCGTGAAATTTAGTATGTAGGTAGTTTCGGGGACGATAAATCGACCTAGCTAGATTTTATTCATAGAATTTTTTTTTTTTACTAAGATTTCAATCAAAAAGGTTTTTTAAAGAACCGAGCAAGGCTCGGTCGCCCAGGTACTATATATATATATATATATTTGTATGTGGACTTACAAATCCTGAAAAATTTGATTTTTTTTTTTTATTGAGAAATCATTTTCAACTCATAGTTTACCATTCAACATTATAATTAATCGTAATTTTAAAGATAGAAGCGGTCTTTCTAAGATAGAAGATTGTAAACAGCACATAAACGTAGCTTAAACACTTCCATAATACAATATCTTGTGGAACATACAAGCGATTACTTTTCGTATGGGCACACGTAAGAGCATTTCTGTGATTGCACACCTTTTACATTTCTTTGTTCATTCATTCATCATTAACCTGTACGAGACACACTGCAGGGTCATAGGCCTCTTCTCGAAGGACGATATGAGCGTAATCATCACGCCAGCCAACGAAGTATTGGCGGTTTTAAACTCTGAGAAATCCAGTTCTATATTTTCCCACTTACAGACGTAGGCCTATTACAAGAACTTTTCTTAGATTCAGGTTTCCTCACTATGTTTTCTTTCACCGTCAGCTTTATAGTGTTACTAAATTTAATTCGTTTTAAGTAATTGGCGAATTCCGAAACATTCGTTGGTACATGCCGGGGTTCGAACCTGCGGACTTTGAAATAATATTCTACCGGTCAAACCACTAGGACACCACGACGTTTTTTCTTTTTTTCTTTCTTTATTATAATAAAAAAAAAATGTGTACAGCTGCGGGCAACAGCTAGTATAATTTGATTATAAAGAAACTTTATATATATTTGCCAATATACACGTTATGTTGATAGATATGCATAAAAAAGTAGATATATCTTATACAAAAACGTCCTTGGAAATATTGAAAAATTTTGATCTCGATGCTCAGAAACGGTATAAATCAAGAGATAATTTTTAATGAAAACTCGATATTTCCAAACACAATTTCATAAAAGTTCAAATCTATGTAGTTACAAGTAATGACAAGCTTACAAATATCCTATTATCCTTTATACCAGGTGAATGTTTAAAGGATCATATTTTTCAATCTTGTAGTAGTTCATGGTCACATTTAACATACAAGAAAATATTATCAAAACAATAACTAATAAACAATAAAGAGAATCTTAGTTAAAGTTTGCTTTAAAATTTTTAAAAGTATGGAAACGATACTTTTAATCGTAAAAAAAAAACAGAACTAGCTTTAATAAATTAGTTTAAAGAGGGCCATTTGAAGGTTAATCTTTACGTAACTGGCACTTATCATGAGAATGCCACATGGTCAAATAATGGGTCTCCGAGTGCGAGCCAAGGTGCAGGAGGTGGGCCGAAATGCATGATAGGGCGTTATAAATTTTTAACTCCAGTTCGTTTTTAGGTAAATTTGCTGATATTGAGTGCATTTCTTGAGATAATGAGATCAAATACTAAGCACCTATTTTTTTAATGATTTAGAGTGAGAATCCACTAATGACTGTCCTGTAAATGAATGTTGCTGTTGACTAAACAGTCACTTGGTATAAAGCAAAATTATACCGATTCTTACATGCAAATATACCCACCAGAGAAATACAGCATCCGATAGTTGAGACAATTAGTAACATTCTTCTACCATATTTTTCAACAAACATCGGTGAAAATATTGTTCCAATTAACATAGTGATTCCAATGGTTATCGTAGCTATATCAGGCTGTATTGATGATCCTGCATCTTTGAATATAATGGTACCGAAAAATATAACAGAAATTATACCACTCGCTTGCTGGAAGAAGAACAATGGTACCGTAATGAAGAGACTTTTGCGATTGCCCTTGACTGTAAAGGTTTGATGCCAAACAAAATAATTATTTCTTGTCTCTTCTACGCTTTTCATCATTAATTTTAATTCTCCATCGATTTCTTCGGTTCTTCCGAGATAAATTAGAGAAGCTTTAGCTGCATCTTCATTACCTATGAATGTATTGTTAATATATATAATAAATGTTATTATTAGTTTTTATAACTTGTCTGTTTATGGTAACAATTGTTTATACTCCAAATTGAAAGAGATACGTATATATATGGAGCATAAAAATACTTAAATTTTATATATTCCAACTGATTTTTTTAATATAATCTATTAGAACAGGAAAATTAATTTTAATAAGAAAACAATCGATAATAGAACGGTAAACTACCTAAAGGATAACATAAAAATCATAATTTCGGTGTTAAAGCTAACATTTGTATAGGTTTGCAATGAAAATGATATGGAAGCTTACCTTGTAGTACGTAATAAAGTGGAGACTCCGGTAGAAAAAAGCTGAACACCGTGTAAATTACTGTTATCCCTACCGCTACATAGCCAGTTCCACTATACGATACGTAAGGTCCGATACAATACATCACCAAACAACCGAACGCATGAAAAAAACCTGTGATACTTTGTAATTTTCCCCTTAAATTCGATGATCTGAAATGTAAACAGACATGTTTAAATTAGAAGGATTTTTTAAAGACACATTGATTAGATATATTAAAATTTGTAATTTTAAACGAGGACAAAGTTAATTGCAGAAATTTTAATCGTTTTGTAAATCTTTATAATTGCTTAATAAATGAAGGTGCAGCTGAGAACGTAGAACAAAAAATATCAGGTAAGTTGGGACACCAATTTTGATTGAGGCATAGGTAATTAACAAACAAGATTATTTATTTATTTTCAAAGTTAATCATCTTACAGTATTTCGCCAACGTAAATCGTAATGATGAGAGAAGAAGAACTGATGCTGACTCCAACAAAGAATCTTCCACAACAGATCATGGCCAAATTACTGGAAGCTATTAACAGTGAGTAGGCGAAGATTGTCAGAATACCCCAAAAGATTAGGCAAGGGCGTCTGCCGAATTTATTTGCTGCATAGGTTGCTATATAAGCACCTACAATAAACAAATATGAATATTATTCCAGAAAACGTAATTAGTAAAAAGCAGAAGGGTTCAGACATGCATGGAAGCAAGTAATATTAAAACCTACATGAGTGTTTTCACTGTATGACAATGACGGTCTCTCAATACGCTATGAGAGAGCTACTTTAAAATAAAAATATTCCCGATTAGGCCTCCCACGGCAGCGGCTAAGCCTAGGTTCGATCCCTCGGTAGGGAGCCCTTGAGTGCGTTGCTTGCGCGATACGGTGACACACAAATATACATCACTGCTACAACACTACACGATCACCCCCACACACGTGCACGCCTACACGCTTACACATGAAAGTGGAAGGGTTTCCTTTTTTCCCTCATCGAACTGAAAAACTCTCAATTTTCCGATAATAAATATATGGAGGAGTTGTTGAGGCGTGTATGCTTGGTATACATATACGGTTCAACAACTCATACATATATGAATAGTTAGCTAGGTTAGCTAAGATAGGTCGCGATTTTGCATGCAACAGGCAACAGCCAAGCCAAGGTGTGCCGTGCACCCTTGAGCTGGTTGCCAAAATAAAATCGGCTGAGTGCCTTAAGCGCTCGCCTTAGTAGTCCGGTGAAGCTGTTAAGACCTTGCTGGGTCAATAGCGTAGACATTTCGAAAAAAAAAAAAATTTTTAGTACATCTACATAACAGCTTTATATATGGATATTGTTAATGGATATTGATATGTATGTTGTTGGATTTGATTTTTGATTTTGATTTTGACCTATTTTTATCCATTATCGATACCCGCCCTCCCGGGGGAGAGCAGACTGGGTACACACCCGCTGCCTCCCCTCGTCCGCCGGACCTGTGCTATGAAAGGATGAGCTCCCCGCCTGCATCCCCTCAGGTCCGGCTACGGTGGCGGGAGGAGTTGGGCAAAGGGCCACTTAGAGGATCTACCTCACAGGCACTCTCCGCTGCCTCCTTTTGCGAGATGACTTTCTCGCAAAAGGAGGCCACTGCTCGCCACGCCGTGAATTCGTACACAGCGGCGAGGACCCCAGCTTTCAGGTCCTAGGGAAGGGAGCCGGCGAGCTTAAAGGCCGCCGCCGAGGTCATCATCCGGTACGCCTGGATTGCCCTCAGTGCCACGGGACACTGCGCACTGCGCAGCGCACGCACGTTGGCGGCACCGAGGGCGTCTGCCTAGATCGGTGCCCCGTAGGCTGCCATCGCCCGCACGACTCCCATGAAAAGTTGGAGGCACCTGGTACCCGGCCCTCCAATATTGGGGAGCAGCCGACCGAGTGTCGCCTCCGCCCCAGCAATTTTTACTATAACTAAGTACTTCATTTGGGCCCCCACCGTGACCTCCACCATTATGTGGGCCCCAGGTGGTGGCCCGCGCCGAAGCCCGTGAAAAAGAATGGCCTTAGTCTTCTCGAGGGCTACCCTAAGGCCCACCCTTCTTATGCGTCTGACCACGAGTCGGTCTTCGGTTGGTACTTGCACCAGATAGCCCGCAGGGAGCCCACCGCCGCATGCTACGAGTGCGGCGCTGAGACGGACACCGCGCAGCACACTCTCTCGGAGTGCGATCTCTCGCTGTCGGGCGTGGTTTTGGCCATGCTCAGCAGCGAGGACGTCTGGGCTGCTGTGGCCTCCTTCTGCGAGACCGTCATCTCACAGAAGGAGGCGGCGGAGAGGGCCCGGGAGGTCGATCCCAGAAGTGGTCCTCTTCGCCAAAGAAGAGCAGCGGGAGGGGCGAGGCGTAATGCCCGTCTCTCCCAAAACTGTCGCCAAACCTGAGGGGATGGGGCGGGACCCCCATCTCCTCGTTGCACGGGTGAGGCTCACGAGGGGAGGCTGCTGGTCGTGTACCCAGTAGCCTCTCTAAAGTAGGGCGAAGCCAGGCGTTCACTCGCCAGGCTGCCGCAGGGGCAGTTTCAGGTCAGTGAGCATGCTCGAACCCTGGCTAGTCCATGCGAATCGGACATAACTTACCCTCTCCCCCGGGAGGGTAGCGTATCCGTTAGGGATTTCCTCACGTTAATAAAAAAAAGGCTGTTGAAGGCTTTCCCCCTGGGAGGTCGCCTCGGTGGACAGCAGCTTCATGAAGCAAAGGGCGTCCACTGTCGAACGCCCTGCCCGGAAGCCATACTGCGCATCCGACAAATTTGGCCTCACTCCCTCCAGGTGCTGGACGACCCGGAAAGAGATGACCCTCTCCAGCGCCTTCCTGGCATCATCCAGTAGGACGAGGGGTCGATACCCGGACGCGCAGTCCAGAGTGCGGCCCTCCATTGCCATCAGGCAGAGCCGCCCCAGCTTCCAGGCCTTTGGAAACCGTCCGACTGCTAAACATCGGCCGAACAGCTCCCGAAGCCACTCCCTAAGATGACCCAGCGCAATGCCGAGCACTCGACCTGGGACCCCGTCAGGGCCGGGTGCTCTCCGCCGGTTGAGGAGGCGTTCGACAGCCTTCCCCATCTCCTCCTGCGTAATTGGGGGAGGACCGTCAGACACCTCCTCAGCTTCTGCCCGAGGTGGAGGCATGGGAGGAGCCGCGAGTTAGCGGTTGAGGCGGCTCACCACCCAACAGGGGAACTTCGCGCCTCTCCGGAGGCGGGTGTCGATCACTGTTTCCACTCTATCACATAGAGTATTTACCCCAACCATTGTTCATTACACAAAAACGTAGAATCCGAATGTCAAAGACCTCTTCTTTGGCTTTGATTACGTTATTGACCTGTCAATATCTTTACAGCTTCACCGGACTACATTTTAAAGATGTTTAAGAAGCTTAGTATATAAAGTTTAAGTAGAAAAAAAAAAAACACTTTAAGCTATTATAGAGAATTGATACTATTATAAGCATACAGTATATACAAGAAGATTGGCTTTTAGAAGTATAAGTTAAAACTTACCAACTACTCCGAAGTATGCAGAACTGACTAGCCACGTAACTTGTGTCAGAGATAAGACGTAGGGGAGTGGAGATTGCTCGATGTCGCGCAATTTTACAATAATAGGTGCTAGCCAAGCTATTCCATAACCGTTAACTACTTCTGCTAAATTCACTTAAAAAGGTAATTTACGTTAAAACTTATGTCCATTGACTTTAGTATTCAGTGTCATTGGAAGCTTATCGTTTTATAATTGATCATCTAATTTTGTATTCAAGTATGTATAACTCTTCATAATGTAAAATGACTTTAAATTACACCTACAGATGGTATATTTCTGTGAAGTCGAAATGAGTCTCGATTGCATATTAGGCGATCAAAATACCAATAGATTGTCTTCACACGAAGTCAAGAAAAAAAGACTGGTGGTTGGTGGACACAAATATGTAGCTTTTCACTTTCTATATCAGGATTTTATTGGAAACATGCTTTTTTTTAATTGCGTTCATACTGGCTGATTCACGGACATTAACAACTTAACCGCGTCTCAATGTCTATCTACATGCCTGCGAAATGGCAACTAGCGCAAAGGTACCGAAGTAGCAAATCTAATCTCAAGCTATTAAGTTGCGCACAAATTGAATTTAGCGGATCGTGTCAGTTAAATATACATATATAATTTGATAGGATGGGCATAGGATTGAAAACTAAGACCAATTATCAGGATAAAGACAAATAATATTCCTTACAACACTCATTTCCAGTATTTGTAAGCACGTGAAGATGCGTGAGACAAACTAGTGAAAACAGTTTCATTGTATAACGCTAAAAATTTGGTCAATGGGCCACTCCGGGAGATCGAAACTAGGCTTGAGATACTGCTAAGGGAGGCCGCGATAAAAGGCGAAAGCTCACTTTAGAAATTGTATCTTCTTCTTTGTCCATCCCTCTACCCATTACCTGGGGTCATGACTCCACATATTTTTGCGCCAGCCATTCCGTCTTGGGTTGTCAATGTTTGAGACTAGGCTTTCTTGAAGTCTTTTTAAATATTTGACCACCATGTCGAAGGTGGTGGCCTGCACCTCTTTTTCGTTCAAGCAGGTTCAAAGCTTGTCGGACCATATGATCCTCCTTACATATTATTTCATGTCCATACTATTTGAGGTGATCCTTAGTTATTTTGTTAACTGATACGGCAAATTACAAGGCAGAAGAATTAGTGTAAAATACAAAACTTATCGTCTCGGATAGTTTTGTGAAATTGACGATTTTTGGGAAATATACTTGAATCCTATTTTTTTTTATAAATGCTATCCACTTGAAATTAAGTGGTCACTTCATTACATGGCTACGTACTACCAATATCAAAAGGATTGCAACTAATCATAATAGATTGCTACTTCAGAGAATCTAGTTGGAAACTTTGAGTACCAATGTGTATTTCATGTTCCACTTATAGAACCGAAAGTCAGACGAGCTTTGTGACAGGGTTCTATATGACGGTGTAACACCTGAACTCTTTCGAACATTGCACATTCTGTACCTCTCTGTTGCTTCTATCAATGTTATTTCTTCTGCAACTGATTTTAAATCTAATAACTTTAAATTTTTGTCTTATGAAATTCGTAACTCAACCAATTTAACAATAACTATTCAACAGACACTTTACCATTAAGAGATTTAATGTTACAAATGTGTTAAAATAAAACACAATATACTTATACCCATTGTGTTGAGAATTAGATATACTTTATGTGGATATTTATGAAAGCTTACTTTTTTAGACATTCAATCCACTTGAAGTTAAGCAGTCACCGCATCATATATCTATAGACTATAATCTTTAAACGGATTGTAGTCTTAGAACCAAACCTAATATTATATAGCAATAGTCTATTGAGTTTCAGAGTCTATTATATGTCCCACTCTTGGAAACAAAAACATACAAGCATCTACTACTTTGCTACTGAAATTAATTTGACGGTGATGCTTCTAGACTCTCTTGAATGCTTCACATTTTCTGTCACGCTTTGCAAAGGTTATGACAGTGTTGTTTCTAATATAGCGAATTTTATATCTAGCGGTTTTAAACTCTTACTTTAACAAATTTAACAATACATTGCTATCAAACACTTCATCACTAAGTATTTTAACGTTACAACGTAATAAAATACAATATACTTGCAAAGGTTATGACAGTGTTGTTTCTAATACAGCGAATTTTAAATCTAGCGATTTTAAACTCTTACTTTAACAAATTTAACAATACATTGCTATCAAACACTTCATCACTAAGTATTTTAATGTTACAACTTAATAAAATACAATATACTTACAACACGCCACAATGAGGCTCTGTTTTATTACATGAGATTCTAATTCAAGAATTTTCATTTTAAGAATAATTCTTTTTATTAAATATCACAGTATAATATAGATAAAGAACAATTTAAAAAAGTGAACCGTGTGATACGAAGATCTTAAACAAATGAGCGTAATAAACGTATTAGGATTTAAGACATCTTCTCGTTTATGTTTGATTATAATTATCAGAGTTTTGTCAATATAGAGCAGAAATGGTAACGGTATACTTAAAGGTACGAATATATATGTCTTTTTACCTATGAAATTGCCGTTTTGTATGAAAAAATTGAAACAAATTTTTTTCATGTAATTTTTATTTGTATTACTTCGATTAAGTAATCACTCATGCATTCAATGCATCTTTGCCAACGCATTGGCAGTTTATTGATGGCCTGCTTAAATAAATCAACTGGACGGGAGGCAACAAATTCTTCAAAGGCATTTTGTAATACCTCTCGGGTATTGAATTTTTTTCCCACCAAGGAGTTATCCAAATTCTGAAAAAAGTAATAGTCTGTAGGCGCAAGATCTGGTAAGTGGGCAGATGATGGAAAACTTCCAACCCCAGTTCTTGCAAATTGGAGACCGCCTGCTGTGCAGTATGAGGTTGCGCGTTGTCGTGCAGGAGCAGCGGAGGCGAGCGATTGTCCAATGCTGGATGGAGATATGCCAGCTTCTTCATCATTGTGTTCAGTTCTTCAGAGTACACATCTGCAGTAATGTTCACCCTGTTTGGTAAGAAGCTGTGATGAATCACACCGGCGCTAGACCACCAAACAGTGACCATCACTTTTCTAGGGGTAAGTTTTCGTTTAGGGCATTGTCTAGGTGCTGAACCAGGATCCAACCAACTTGCTGAGCGCTTGCAGTTATCACACAGAATTCATTTTTCATCGCAGGTAACAATGCGGTTCAAAATAGATCAGTATTGTTATGAAGCTAACGTCGAAAGTTGCTGCTAATTCAGCCGTAGATTGTGTGTCATCAGCTTCCACAATCGCCTTTAATTCGTCATTGTCGACCAAAGTCCTCGGTCGACCGCGAGGGTCATTTTCGAATGGAAGGGTCAAAATTCTCAGAACGGACGCGAGCAAACCAATAACAGGTGGTGAATAGGTTTGTAGTATTAGCTCCGTAAACGTCGTTGATGTTGCGTGCCGCTTGTGCCGCGTTGCTGCCACGACGGTACTCATATTCCATAATTACTCGAATTTTTAACGTATCCATGATGACAAAAAATATTGAAATGCGATGAAAATGTAACACTAATCAATAAACAAATGACTACTTTTGGAAAAGAATTCCATGTTTTTAAAATAAAATTAAGATGAAATTAGAATTCTTAGCCAAACAAAAATTATTTTGATTTAAAATGGCCAGTACTGCAGAACGGCAATTTCATAGGTAAAGACCTATTATTTGGTTAATTCTTAAGTGTTATATTTTTAATTATCAGTACTAGGTTTTTATAAAAGTATATATTTGAATACTCGGACGGGAAGTGAAAAAATTGTTTATATTAAAACGCATATAAGAATGGATGAGTTACTGAAGCAGTAGATAGATGGCAGTTCTTTAAATATATTGACACAACTGACAAACTGACTTTAAGTTGCTCAATTGCCATTTTATCTAATTAAATGACCGAAGTGTAAAGGTATTTTTTTTCTTTTTTTATATCGTATAGGAGGTAAATGAACATGCGGGTGACCTGTTGTTAAGCGATCACCGCCGTCCATAGGCACTAGCAATCCCAGAGAAGTTGCAAGTGCGTTACGAGCCTGTGTTTGGGGGAATGGAGAGAAAGGGGGAGGGATTAGTGGAGAGGGAAAGGGAGATGAGAGGGGCGGGGAGGGGAGAGGAGGTGGTTGTTCGGCGCTCTCATTGACTGAACGAAATGCAACAATGCAAGCACTGTTATTTCACGTCGGTTTTCTGTGAGAGGGTGGTGCTACCCCGGACGAGCCGACCGATTCATGCTGAAACCAATAATAACCTTTGGTTTAATATAGTCCGCGTCAAACTTTTTGACCGCTCTGAAGTAGATATGCAGAACACTCGCCCGCGCGCGTTCCTCATCTCTATTGCACCCACGTCGACATGTACGTAGTCAGAATAGTTTTGCTGTTATTAATTTCATGTTATTTCTATTTTAGTTTTTTTTGTTAATATTTAGATTTTTTTTGTTAATATTTGCTATTATTAGTAGTTAGAAGAATCATCCACTGCGAAAAGTGATGTTTATATGAAAGGCGTTGCCCCACTATAAATGTAACACTTATACTACCTCCAATGCTACAATATACTACATATAGAAACAAATAATGTATAATTTAGATCATCCAATTATAGTACGCGGTTGCCTAGTTCTGACCAACCAGGCAGTGATGTCTACTAACCATTTCAAATCACAATATTTTTCTTTTGGCTAAGAATTCTAATTTCAAATTAATTTTATTTTAAAAATATGGATTTCTTTGTCCAAAATTAGTCATTTGTTTATTGATTAGTGTTGCATTTTCATCGCATTTCAATCTTTTTCATCATCATAAATACGTTAAAAGTTCAGGTAATTATGGAATATGAGGACCGTCGTGGCAGCAACGCGGCAAAAGCGGCACGCAACATCAACAACGTTTACGGAGCTAACACTACAAACCAACGCACCATCTGTTATTGGTTTGCTCGCTTTCATTCTGGGAATTTCGACCTGAAAAATGAACCTCGCGGTCGTCCGAAGACTTTGGTCGACAATGACGAAATAAAGGCGATTGCGGAAGCTGATGACACACAATCTACGGCTGAATTAGCAGCAGCTTTCGACGTTAGCGTCAAAACAATATTGGTCCATTTGAGTCAAATTGGCAAGGTAACAAAGCTTGACAAATACCCCACGAACTCAATGATCGCCAGCGCGAAGTACGCGTCGAGACGTGACTTGCACTGCTCAACAGACTCACAAATGAAGGAATTTTGAACCGCATTGTTACCTGCGACGAAAAATGGATTCCGTTTGATAACCGCAAGCGCTCAGCAAGTTGGTGGGATCCTGGTTCAACACCTAAACAATGCCCTAAACGAAAACTTACCCGTAGAGAAGTGATGATCACTGTTTGGTGGTCTAGTGCCGGTATGATTCATAACACCTTCTTTCCGAACGGGGTGAGGTGAGCATTACTGCAGGTGTGTACTGTGAAGAACTGAACACAATGATGGAGAAGCTGGCACATCTCCAACCAGCATTGGTAAATCGCTCGTCTCCGCTGTTCCTGCACGACAACGTGCGACCTCATACTGCAGAGCAGACTGTCTCCAAGTTGCAAGAACTGGGGTTGGAAGTTCTCCGTCATCCGCCCTACTCATCAGAACTTGCGCTTACAGACTACTACTTTTTCCAGAATTTGGATAACTCCTAGGCGGGAAAGAAACTCAATACCCGAGAGGCAGTACAAAATGCCTTTGAGGAATTTGTTGCCTCTCGTCCAGTTGATTTCTTTAAGAAGAGCATCAATGAACTGCTACTGTTTTGGCAAAAATACATTGATTGCATGGGTAATAACTTAGATTAATACAAATAAAAAAAAACCTGAAAAAAATCATTTAAATTTTTTCATACAAAACGGCAATTTCATAGGTAAAGACCTAATATATAACTATATATAAAGTGTATATTTTGCAAGTGGTAGAGCCACGCTGAAGCTATTACTGGCTTCAGCATGAATGGGTCGGCTCCCCTGTGGTAGTACCAACCGACACCCAAAAAACCGACGTGAAGTAACAAAACTTACATTGTTGCATTTCGTTCGGTCAGTAAGAGCGTTTGAGGCCACCTCTCCTCACCTTCCTCCTTTCCTTACCCTTCCTGCCCCCACCTGGTGTTGCAAGTGTCTCTGGACGGTGGCGATCATTTGGTGGTGATGATCAACATGAGGTGACCCACCTGTTCGTTTGCCTCCTATGTGTTAGCTACTTACCTCCGGAACTGCTCATCATTCAAGACTCTAGATACTAGCTCCACATATTAGAGATACGCATTGATACTAGCGCCAAGCGCCAACATATAAAACGCCATTTTATTAAAGATACATAAATGAGAATCATCATAATTATATAGATTTCAATGAGACGTAAATAGGAATTGACATACATACATACGTAAATAATATTAATTTGTTCGTTAATTATTATCTTTGTGTTACTTAAAACATATAGCAGAATTACAAGTAAATGGTAATTGCTTTGAGTTATATAGTTCGTCTTATAAAATATATAGTTCAGCCTATAAAATGCAAGATGTCGGTGTTATCTACGCATTCCTTTGTGAATAGTACTGTAAGCCGTAACTCTGGGCAAATAAAGAGTGAAAGTAACTACTTGGTATTTATTGGCATCCTGACTGCATCGACTATGTGTTATATACACCCTGCTAACATATGATTAAAAAAAATGTAGGTTGTCATAATTTTTTTTTCATCATTTTTGTAAATTTTATAGGTAATAGCATGTTGTAGAATTATTATTATGAGTCTAACTTACCAACGAACCACATGTAAACAAGGAAAGCAATTCATGAACGAGGGTTCACTACATTACATGGGGTAGTGGTGTCTGCTTTACGTCGTTAAGTTTCGGCAAAACGGGAGCTGTCCAACTGACACCAAAGCCGTTGTTCATTACTCCTAGATTCACTGGTGCATTAAAAATAAAAAAAGAATTTCAATGGACTTCCTAACAATTATTATTATATGCGAAAGTGAAGATGAACATCATAAAATCAATTTCAAAATTTAAGAATCCTTTCTCTGAACGGTGTTATATCATATTGATTTTAAATAAAATCTCTGTTGGTTAAATAATAAAATAGACGTTACTTTGTCATTCCGCTTGGAATTGATTGGCCGCTGCAATCAACTCCAGGCAGAAATGCAAAGTATCGTCCATTCTAAAATTAAATTATAGATTTCTGAAAGTAACACCTTTACCATCCACATACTTTTATGCGTTATTTAATATTCTAAATTCGATATATGAATATGTATTTAAGAAATGGAAGTACATATTAAAACACTCACAGCACTCTGATATGGCAGTTTGTCGTATAATGTACGGCTCCAGTTTCATCTTTCATATGTGTAATCTAACAGTACCGTATTAAAAATAAGTTGATGCGTTTAAAACTTTGCAAAATTGCGTTATAGATAATACTAATGTTATCTAGTTGTGTAATATGCAAATTATCTTATCAGTGTTCAGTATATTTTATAAAGTTTTAAAGTTTTCAAATTATCCAACACAAAATACATATAAGAGTTGTTGAGGTATATATGCTTGGTACACATATATATCTCCATAACTCTAAGGTAAAAGTGTCTTTAGTTGATATTTACATATTCTTAAAGTGGATTACTCAGTACAGTGATGGGTGACCTGACTAGATGTTGAAATACTGTAGATCCTTATCATCATCCAATTTAGATTTTAAAACTTGTAACTTTCGTTTATCAATCATTATGTCTTTGAAAATAATAGGTAGAAAATATTCCACTTTTAGGTCAGTCATATCGTCATCAGCTTACAAGAGGAAACCAACTGCATGGACATAGGCCTCTTGCTGAAGGAAGGTATGGGCACAATCACACTTTGAGAAATTCACAGTTGTTCTCCCACATGTTATGATACTACAAGATTATTTCTCAGGCTTAGATTTTCTCACGATGTTCTTCTTTATCGTCAGCCGTTAGTCTTACCAATTTAAATCAGGTCAAAGCCATTTTTTTAAATACTAAATTTTCTGCTTTTGGTTTTATTTGTAACTCTTTATGGAACAAAATCATCTTATAAGACCTATCTGAAGCAAATAACGAACCTTTCCGATAAAAGTTTTTTTTTTTTTTTCTCGAACTGACTACGCTATTGACCTCGCAAGGTCTTAACAGCTTCACCGGACTACTAAGGCGAGCGCTTAAGGCACTCAGCCGATTTTAAAGTATTTTTTTTGCGAACTAACTACGCCGTAAGCTTGATGGGCTATCATAACTTCACCGGACTATAAAGGACTGCAAATATTATTCCGAGTAAACTTTTCTATAATATATAAAGGAAATTTTTGATGAAAAATGTAAAGAAAAAAAAATGGTACAAGCCTTTACGAAATCGGTCTACTCAAACATCATGTTTCGTACGTACGTACGTAGTTTTATTGCATAGTATAGGTTACGTCCTGGACATTGTTCGTCTCAAAAGTCTTAATTAATAAGAAAAAAACCCTCCACCGTTTTGTTTAACATAGTTTTTCAAGGACAATAATATTGGAATAAATTCAACTAAGACATGTAATTAAAATAAACCTGATGTTAGCATCTTCCATTGCACTTTAGGAAAACCCTCGAGTGATGTTGCTAAAATGCTATGCGACATGTGTAGAGAATGATTATATAAAAGAATATGTAGGAAAGACTTTAACGTTACTGTAATTAGTTATAATTGGGCTTCTACAACTAGAGTCAAAAGTCACTAAATAATAAAAAAAATCGTAAGGCGTCACGGGACGCTTGGGAAATGTGAAACATCGAATTTTTCGAATCGAACGAATCTCTTTCTTTTTTTCTCAAACTGATTACGCTATTGACCTAGCAAGGTCTTAACAGCTTCACCGGAATACTAAGGCGAGCGCTTGGCACTCAGCTGATTTTATCTGACAACTAACTCAAAGCAACACACCTCGGCTTGGGCTGTTCTTATTTGGAACACGTGTACCTTATCTTACCCTACGTGTACCAAGTACAACTAACTCAATAACTCTTATATATATTTCGTATCGGATAATTTTCTAAACTATTTCAGTTTGATAAGGGAAAGAAACAAACCCTTCCACTTTCATGAGTAAGCGTGTATGCGTGCACATGTGTGGGGGTGACATGTGTAAAATTTTTGCAGTGGTGTAAGATTTTGTGCCACTGTATGGCGTGAGCTGTGAGAAGATGTAATCGCTCCACGCCGACGGATTAGACCTAGGCTTGAGCCGCTGTCGAGGGGGACTAATCTGGTGTGCGGGAGCGAAATTTATCTCCAGACCACGGCGGCGTAATCGGTGAGTACGCAGGCGTAGAACGAACCTCAAATCCTCAAAGTATACTTTACAGGTATGCGAGCTCAGTGCGGGAAAAGAGATTATTGATAGTCGCTTCCGCATGCCGTCGTTGCTTCTTTGCCACGCCAACGATCAGGTTTACCTGCGCCTATAGATGTTTCTCATCGAGAACAGGTTTTACTGAAGATTCTTTGAAACTTTCTTTAGAAGTAAGGGTATTCTGAATATTAATTTTTACTAACGTTTGCTTTTCCTATCGCAAAGATTTATGTTGATGTAACTTATCTTTAATTCTTATTTGCATTTTTTGTACTACGTATATTTATCTTGTATTAAAGTATATTAATAGGACTGAAAGTTATCCAACATTGCCGGATTGCCAAGGTTGTCGGATAGTTTAATTCAAGTGTCATGTTAAACGGGTTTTAATATTTAAAGGCTAATCAATCGTATCAATCAAAGGATCAATGTGTGAACGATGGTTACGTCTAGAAATGATGCCCCTAACTGTATATTCACTAAAAATAGAGTAACTAAAAATAGTATCTATTTTTTGTGAAAATGTATATAATGAAAAGATAAACCAGATCGAGTTTCTTGCCAGTTCTTCTCGATGACTGGGTTGTTTTCCAAACCGATAGTAGCTTTGACATTTGTAAGCGCTTTCTCAAGGATTAAATTGGACAAAGTAGTTTTGATTCTGAAATAATCTTTGAAAGAATTTCAAAACTATTCCTTTGGTAGATGTATATTTATTTATCTATACTATAATAGTCCATTTATCTTCTTCTTCTATATCTATATATTTTACCATAATAAAGCTGTACTAAGACCAAACCTGTACATTAATCATTTTTTGGAAATTTTTGTCGGTGTAGACTTTGTTATCAATATAGAAGCCAACAATAACCCTTTTACACTGTTTGTCGTCTCTCTGTCAATCTGTATATCCCTATGAACACGTATCACTCTAAAAGTACTAAAAGAAAGTAGAAATATGACACAGTGATAACCAATATTACAAGGTTTCATCTCGGATACTTTTTGTCTCATAAAACGCAAGGGGTTTTCCAGGATAACGGACAAATGACAAAAATTTGTAGTTAATGAAATTTTAATGAATATTGGTAAAATTTCTTTGTGCTATATATAGTAGACAGATTAGCTAAAAAATTAAGATATTTTTCATCTCTCTATGCTGCTTAAAAAAAAAAAAAACAAATAGGTCGTTGAGTTCTGAACCGACGCCTTCGTCAATTCGTATAATGTCCAGTACATTGTAAACGTTAAAATGTGTAATCATCAACCACATGAAAAATATGTGTAAACGAAACTGTCACTTAAATGTTGTTACATTTATTTTATTGTATAAAAATGTTTCCTTATGTATTTTATATAGGTGCTTATAGGCTATTTATTTACAAATTTTGAGATAAACATTTCTAACATATAACTTCTCATCTATATATTTCATGTTCTTGATATATAATAACAAAATGTATGATGAACAGCGCGGCGGCTGCCAAAAATTAAATCAAGTAACGTTTTATTTCCAAAATGTAACTATAGATGGCGTTGCTAAACATTATTTCTTTAAATATTGTTGAGTCTTGAAGTAGTTGAGTTCAGACTTCTGAATATACGATTAAAATAATTCGCTGGGATGTTTGCAGTTACTTTACTATGCTATTTTATTTTATTTTATTTATTATATATATTTAACACACCAAAATAAATATTACGCATAGATACAATCACATATGTTCAATTACAACATAAAATTGAAATGTAATAATTACGATCACAGGCATGCATGACATTACTAGACGACAAAAAAATTAATTCTAATTAGAAACCACACTCATCAAAAAAATAATATATTTAGGGTTCTATGATGTAAAAATAATAGCTGTTGTTTTTATAAGTTCTTTTAATAACAGAAATGAACAATATTAGAATATACTGTAGAAACTAAGATACATAAGAAACTAAACTTTTTTTTTACAAAATGAAACTTCTAAAGATAATGTATTTATTGTGAAAGAATAGAACAATTTAATACCAAGTATGGTCTCCTCTGCTATTCAGAACTTGTCGGTAACGATTATTCATTGAATTAATGAGACTGTTTATGTCATCTTGCGGTATTCGCTCCCAATGGAATTGTAGCAAATCCTTCAGCTGTTGGATTGTTGTCGCTCCGTCCAAGTCCTTCAAAACACGTCTCTGGAGCATGTCCCATGCGTGCTCGATGGGGTTGAGATCTGGCGATTGTGTAGGCCAGGGCAATACCCGGATGTTCTCCGTTGCAAAGTATTCACTGGTTCGCCGAGCTGTATGTGAACGCGCATTGTCACGCATTAACCTAAAATCGGAGCCAAAGGTTTATGCAAATGGGTAGACATAAGGTCTGAGATTATCCTCAATATAATTTTCATTATTCATTTCTTCATTTACAAAAACGAGTTCAGTTCGCCTGTTCTTCATAATACCCGCCCATAACATAAGTGTTGAGCCGCTGTATGGATGAACTTCCTGAACGCACCTGAGCCTTTCAGTATTTCCGTCCCGCACCCTTTTTGTATCAGGCTTAAACCCGAATCGCGACTCATCGGAAAACATAATTTTATCCCATTGTTTCTGGGTCCATGTTATGCGTTCTCTACGCCATTCATATCGACGAGCGCGATTCCCGTGACGTATCGGTGAGCACCTGATTGGGCGTCGAGCTCATAGGTGGTACTCATGCTGTCGATTTCGCACAGTTTGAGGACTTACATCAACACCATTTGAAATTTGTAGCCACAAAATTATCTCTCGAGCGGTTAACATCGGCTGGCGTCTTGCAGTCAGTTGTATGTACCGATCTTGCCGAGTGGTTGTACTCCTTTTACGGCCTGGATGCTGTTCAGCGGGTTCTCCTGTATTATTGTAGCGCTGCCAAAGATGACAAATAACACTTCTATGAATGCCAAAATGTCGAGATACCTGAGACTGATTACTTCCCGCTTGCAACATCCCTACAGCTCTTTGCATTTCATCTGCCATCAAATGACGTCGCTTCATGATGTAAAGAATATCTAACAATTCAATTTTGTCGCTAACTTTATTTAAGTGGTTGGTAAAATTATAAAATCAAGACTAAACGTAGCAATTAAAACGCACTTAAATTCAAACAAATTCGCAGTTTTATGAAAAAACAAAACAATCAAATTTTTTTTTTTTACAACCAGCCAGTATGTCATCAATAACAAAAAAGTTTACTTACCTACGCACTTTGAGTAAATACTTAGAAATTAATTAATATAAATGGTAAAATTTGTAATATCACGCATGTTGCTTAGACTTTTTTGATATGTGTGTATATAGACAGAGTAATCAGGTCCGTTTCCTTGGCGTGGAACTCTTGAGTGCGCTGCCCACGCGAAATAATGACACACAATCTTATATCACTGCGACAACATTACACATATCACCTCCACACACGTGCACGCATACACGCTTACACATGAAAGTGGAAGAGTTTTGTTTCTGTCCCTTATCGAACTGAAATAGTTTAGAAAATTATCCGATACGACATATATATATATATATATATATATATATAAGAGTTGTTGAGGTATTTATGCTTGGTACACATATATCTTTTAACAACTCATATGTGTATGAATAGTTAGGTCGCGAAATGCACGTATCAGGCAACAGCCCAACCGATGTTAACATCGATGTTTTTCAAATATCGATCATCCCTGATTCTGGTCAGTTACATTTTTGGGTTAGCAGCGTTGTGAATCTAAATAAGTTGCTTAATTGTAAGATGGTTTTAATATTCAGTCAGTGCAACTCTCTGCAATATTCAGTCGATGTCTAAATAATGTAAAACATATTTTATCAAAAATCGTAATTACTACGAAATTTTTTCAAAAGTACTTAAAAACGTCCCGCTATTACAAAGGATGACATTTTTACAACAGCCCAATACTAGATTAATTATACTATATATTGGATATATAGTATACAAATTCTGTGTACAAAATGTAGAAAGAAAAGGTACAAAAATATATATATATATTGAAGATTAATAAGAATACCCATACATATGTACATAAATAATTATTTCATTTTTACTGTTTTCATTATTTTAACATAGTCTCGTTACGTTTTTTAATAATGTGAACCTAGATAAGGTCTCTTTCTTTTGTTACAGGCTTTTCTTGTCACCCAATAAAAAAAAAATTGTTACTTTTAAAATTTACCTTTTAAGTGGTCTAACTTTAAACGCATTTTCCTACAACAATGAGTTTTGAGTTATCGTTTTTTTTTCTTTATAAACGTACGACGTATGTTTGTATGACGAACTGAAGCCGTTTACCAATGTAAAATATTTTTTTCATAAGATGTCTAGTATTTTTAACAATAATTTGTTTCATATAGTTAGATACATACAGCTTGATAATAATTTTTTTATATTTCAAAATTAAAATAGTAAATGGCATGGATAATTAATTATTCCTTTAATAACGATAAATTTAAATTTCTTCATTGTTTTTCCCTTGATTTCTTCGCCATCATATCATTAATTTCCATTAAACTTTTTCCTTTCGTTTCAGGGACGAAAGCTATTACGAATAGTACTCCCACAAGGTTATTCACTGCGTAGACCCAAAATCCAACGTGTGAACCGTACGCAGCAACAATGTATCCAAAAATTGTGGTGGTTATAAATCCGGTAAGGAAACCAAAGCTTAGCGATATAGAAGTGCCAAGCCCACGTACATTGGGAGTAAACATTTCTCCTGTCAGCGTGTTCGGTATTATATTTAAACCTGAAATATGTACGATAACGTTCATTAAAAACTTCCCTGAAGGCATCTATCTTCTCTTAATCTAATGCCTTTAAAAAAGCAAATCTTATATATTTTTATAATTGTTTATATTCAGGAACTCGGAAATGGCGTCATCTATTTTCGTGAAACTTAGTATGTAGTTAGTTTCAGGGACGATAAATCGATCTAGCTTGATTTTATTTATAGAAAACTTTTTATCTGAGTTTTCAGGCAATGAAAAAATATAACTAGAATTTAAAAGTAAATTTCGCCGCCGCTGACAAAATAAAAATAGCTCAGGTGGAAATCGGTTGCTTCGAAAATCAGTGTAACCCCAGTTCGAATCTGAGTGATAGCAACAGAAATATATTTTTTAAATATTTTTTTTAGAAAAAAAATAATTTTATAGGCAAACCTAACGTTTATTTCAATTTAAAATACTCTACAGGTTTTAGGAGTTTGATCACCGACTTACCTAATATTCAATGCAACTGTGGTCTAAGATGGTAAACATGCTAGAGTTAAGACCTCTCAAATGCAAATGCAACAACACATCCATATATGCTTGGCTAATCATTGTCAATGGCGACGTATTTTTAACATGAGGGTAGAGTTTTTGGCGGGATCTTAGTCTGTCATGTAGTGGATTTTATATTTTATTCATAATCTTGTGTTATTTGACTCTATATTGTGTAAATTTGGTGGTGTTTTACTCAATATAGTTAGTTTATTGTGCATAAGTGAAGTGAATGGAAAATAATACCACGGAGCATGAAATTCTGAGATGCCACAAAAACTCCCAGGAAGTTTCTAACAAGGGATCCACCATTTTGTTAGAATATTGACTCACACGACGCTTAATATTGAAGTGATCGCACGACTCTTGTAATATTATTGACTACGCGACAATGGCAGTAATAATCTGAAAGATTGATTGCCAAAAACAAAGTGAAAAAAAAACATGAGGGTAGCAGTTAGCAAGGCGATCTTATAAAAAACCCTACCGTTATGATATAGTTTCAAACCTATTTCGATGAACACGGTGTCTGAACACGCTGACAACTGAGCCATCATCGCTTCACCATTGCGCTTACGTTATTATGGGATGTTAATGTTGCGACAGTCAAGTAGTGTCACTTAACCCAGCCATACATACTACGGTATTCCTGGGTCCTTTACCTATGGAGGTATGCCTATGCAGGTAGATCAGAGTGTTTCTCAAAATAAACCTGTGCAATTTTGCAAAGGTGGTTGGAGCAAGATCGAATATCATTTATTTTGACTGCATTGTATAGTAAACCCACGCATTACCTGTACAGGCAGTGTCAATTGTTTTCTAACATCTGTTTGGACTAGATGCAGGCATATTTACAACAATCTTGTCTTAGTAAATGTCATCATCAGATTCATCAAAGGAAGGAATTAAAGATTTTATTGATGTGTAATTTTTTGAAAGTCTGGGATCTTTTTCATTACTTTATTGTATTGATCCTAAATTCAAATAAGTGTGTGTATTAAATCTAGAAAAATTGTATTTACAATCGGTCATACATTCAATGGCTCTATTATCGAGTTCAATTATCTATCCGCTGATAATAAATATGTAAGTATATATTCAATCTTAATTTAGTTACTAGTCACTAACCTCCTGCATAACTGAATATTATTGATATCAATAATACTAATGGTAACCATCTCAAAGAAACAATTGCTTCATGTTCATATTTATCCAGATAAAAGTAGGTGCCGAGTATTGCCTGCAATTAGATACAGAATTATCCTTAGAGATACTGTGATTCTGCTATAAAGTTTCATCATAGTACTGCCTTAATCCAATGCTCAAAATATCAGAGAACAATTTTTATATTAATTGTAAACAATTTAATAAAAGGTATTCAGTTTTTCATTGATTCTAGAATAAATAAGTTTGGATATGTTTGACGAATGTTATAGAGCAAGAGCCTGCAGCCGTCAGACCTTTGTTATTTTGTTATAGCTGAATTTCTCTGTGCATGTGCTCAACACAAGTAAGAACTTGGAAAAGTTATCTTTGTTGGACACATGCACACTAGCAAAATGTTGTGAATAAGTGATTCGTTGCAATAATATTTATTAAATCTGTGAAGTATTGTGTCACAAGAATATTAAGAAGATTTTTATAGATTCTTTGATTTTTGCAACGTTCACACGTGAGTCGATTTCACATCATTTAAAAAATTATGGAACTCACTTTATATGATACTGTTACTGCAAAGGTGGTAAATACATTTCATGTCCAAAAAGAAATAGAAATAAAAAATATTAGAGGAAAATGGATAACAAATCACATTGTAACAGTGATACTGGTTTAAATAACTCATTGGATAAATTACATTTCAAAAAATGTTTGCACTAATAGCTACAGAAATATCTTACTTTGAAGATATTTAGATACATTAAGTTTCGCATACAATTTAGCAGTGGTTCTTTAGAGGTGGACGATTGTTATAAATTAATAATAGGGTTTTACCTCATTTAAAAAATAAAAAACAAACACATTCGTGGAGCTTGATACTGAAGAAAAAATACTGTTATATCGAAAAGCTATTTTATATATCAAGAATATCAACATCAATATATATTTCAGTATTTTAAAGAAAATAGTGAATAAATTTTAAATATGTGATGGCAGTTATTTTGTAAAAAGTTACTTTGTTGTTTCCCCTCCTTTGCATACCATTACAGGGCATTATATCGTCCGCCTCGCATTCTATCGTCCACATCACTATTGAACGCATGTATCGCCCGCATCACTATTTAACGCACGCGTCATTGCCATTGAACGCACGCACCGGAGTGATTGATATAAGCACTAGAGTGTAGTGTATGTGCCGCCAGAAATCCGTGAACGCTATGTGTCTTCGACAAAGAATTTCTCCACCGCCGCAGCGCTGAAACCTCCGATTGGACTCTATATATATGCCAAGTAAGTGTGAATGTTCCTATTACCAAGCTCAATCGATTATATATTCTTGGATCCTGCGGTTGAGCATATTTCTATCAATACCTTTGCCTTCGCAAATAACAAATACAGTCCACATTTCTCCTTATGATCAATTTTAATGGAGGTGAAAGGAGTCAAGGCTTTGACCAAGTTTCGACGGCCTACTCCCACCATGGAATAATATCAAAGTAATAATGGTTGTGTCAATATTATACAGACAGGATAAACTATTAATAGATAGTATAAACAGTACCAGAGATATGCAACAGCCACTAGTTGACATAATAAGTAACAGTTTCCGGCCATATTTATCAATAAAAGTTGGTGTAATCAAACTCCCCACAACCATAGTAAGACCAACGATCATCGTGGCTACATGTGGTTCGACTGAAGACCCAGCATTTTGAAATATTGTAGTCGGGAACATTAAGACAGCTACAATTCCGCTCGATTCTTGGAAAAAACATAATAGCATTGTAACAAAGAGAGATCTCCTGTTACTTTTTAAAGTAAAGAGCTCAAGACAAATGTGTTTCCTTGCTCTTTCTTCTTCAACTTTAGCGATCATAATCTCTAATTCAACATCAATGTCTTTAGTTCTACCCAAATAATGTAGAGATTCTCTTGCGGCTTCATTATTCCCTGAAAATAATAAAAAATTATGTTTACAAGTTATTATTACAACGAAAATATATCTATTTGAATAGATTCATTTATCTAACTATCTAATACCTTTAAACGAGTAATTATTGTATATTTTTATATTTGTATATATTCATGATCTCGGAAACGGCCTCATCTATTTCTGTAAAACTTAGTATGTAGGTAGTTTTGGGGACGATAAATCGACCTAGTTAGATTTTATTCATCGAAAACTTTTTAAACTGAGTTTTCAGGCAATCAAAAAATATAGCTAGAATATAAAGGTAAATTTCGCCGCCGCTGTCAAAACAAAAATAACTCAAATGGAAATCGGTTGCTTCGATAATCCGTGTAACCCCAATTCGAATCCAAGTGGCAGCAAAATATATATTGTTCTTTTTTGTGAAAAGAACGCTAATTTTAAGAGGCAAACCTAACA
>JACEII010000032.1:3801087-3818584 GCA_014332785.1 Antheraea mylitta
GTATTTAACTTTTTTGTAATAACACCGATGGAGTATAAAAATATTATAGCTATATTCATTGTTTAATATTTGTCATTTTATATTGGGACATGAATACACATATTTACTCCATTTATTTAGTACATGAATATACATAGCCTGGAAGACGCTGTCCCGTCTTGATTATAAAAAAAACGTTGACATATTATAGACCAAAACCTCCCTCATGAAACACTATATCCACTGGTGACAACTGTTTGAAAATCTATTTAGTAGTTTTTGAGTTTATCGAGAACAGACTTTGTTTTATACTATTTAATAATATTGAAAAGACTTACAGCATCCTGCTATAGCAATTTGTCGTATAATATACGGATCCAGTTTCATCGTTCACACGTGTTATCTTAGAGTATTGTATTCAAAGTTAGCAGATTCTAACATTTAAAAAAATGTAGTAAAGATAATACAAATTAAACATAACTCAGTACTAAGCTAATAATCTTATTTTGTGCAGTGTTCTGTATGTATGTTTTATAAAAGTTTAGAACTGTTGTAATATTTTTTATCGGAACATTATGTAGGAGTAGCTTTTACAACAAATACCTAGATATATTACTAACTTACCAGCTAATACGTTCAGGTGTTATATCAAGCGAGTCTTAATTCATAAAGGCTATTACAGGGTGGATCAATAGGTGAAATATGGCGACGTCTGGAAGTAACGCCTCTGAGCATCCACCAAAAACGAATGCAACCTATGTGTAATTGTATTGTAATTATATTTAAAAAAATGTATTATGAAAATAATAGGCCTGTAACTATGAAATTGCCGTTCTGTAGTACTGGCCATTTCAGATCAAAATAATTTTTGTTTGGCTAAGAATTCTAATTAAAAATTAATTTTATTTTAAAAACACGGAATTCTTTTTCCAAAAGTAGTCATTTGTTTATTGATTAGTGGTAAATTTTCATCGCGTTTCAATCTTTTTTGTCATCATGGATACGTTAAAAATTCGAGTAATTATGGAATACGAGTACCGTCGTAACAGCAACGCGGCACAAGCGGCACGCAACATCAACGTTAGCGTCAAAACAATATTGGTCCATTTGCGTTAAATTGGCAAGATAAAAAAGCTTGACAAATGGGTGCCCAACCAACTCAATGATCGCAAGTACGCGTCGAGACGTGCCTTGCACTGCTCAACAGACCATTGATTGCATGGGTGATTACTTCGATTAATATAAATAAAAAATACATGAAAAAAATTCGTTTAAATTTTTTCATACAAAACGGCAATTTCATAGGTAAAGACCTAATATAAATCAGATCGAGTTTTTTACCGGGTCGTCTTGATGACTGGGTTGTTTGTCCGAACCGGTGGTTGCTTTGATGCTCATGTCTCTTCAGGGCCTAAATTGAATAAAGACTATTTGGATTTTGACATGAATTTGCGTACCTACTATATTAGTATAGTATGCCGCAATGTAGGTTATGAGACTGTGAAAATCTTCTTTAAAAAAGGTTGCTGTAACAGATGCTACGATATAATCATCTTTGTAGTGCTCCTAAGGATTCATTAAAGGTTTCTGTAGAAGGCAACGGTACCCTAACATTTTTTGTTAGAAATGTTTACTTTTACTATCGCAAATATGTCTATGTTATTATATACATAATAGCATGTTTATCTTGTACTCCAGTATATATATCATTAGAAGGTAATCCAATAATTTCAAAACCATTTCTAAAATAGATGTTTACTTTAAGTAAAATAATTACATTTTTTAATTTATTGATGACTAGCTGTGCCCGTGACTTCGTCCACGTAGAACCTGATGTAAAGAAACAGTCACTAATAAAGTCATCTCTAGGTATCTAATTCTTTTGTTTATCTACTTTTCCCTCATAAATAAAAAGAGCGTCGTCATTCAAATTACAATAACTTTTGACAGAGTAGACCGATTTTAATGAAACAATAAAGACGTTACTCTAGAGGATATGCTAATAGTATGTAATGATAAAAAAAGAATTACTTAATCGCCCACAACCGATATCAAAAGAATTTACTCTAAAAAAATGCACCAGAAGATGTTAATCTGGATGTACCTGTTTGCGCCTTATCTGGCAACATATGTCGGCTTATTTGAATTAAAAATACGTGCGTCGTATCGTGATATGCGCTTTAATTCACGTTTTATAATGAACTGTTAATGTGTAATTGTAATGATCTTGTAATGGACTTGACTTGTAACCATATTGGCGCTTCATTTTGAAAGGCCGTTTGAATCTTAAGCGTGAACAGTACCTATCAAGTCTAACGTTTCATAAGCTTACCAATATATCAATTACTACACATATCTTAGATGACATTGATGAGTTCCCTGGTATATCTTCGATTTCGATTAAATAAAAAAAAGAATAGTTCGTTGAAGCTGTAAAGACCTTTCCAGATCAACAGCGTTTTCATTTCGAAAAAAACCCTTTGGAATAAAATAGTTCTTCCTTTTTAGTTATTTTATATAAGTGCCAAATGCGTGGTTACGTTTTATATCGTATATTTACCTACATTTTTACAATAGTTTTTATCCTTATTACATATACAATAAAATATATTAAGGTGGATTTTTATCATACAATTATTTTATACCATAGTTGTGATAAGCACAGTCCAAAGACACCAGAAACATTACAAGAGTCGCAAGTACGTTGGCATCCTGTATTGGTGAGCTAGGTGAGAGGGGAAAGGAGGAGGGAAGGGAGAGAGAAGAGGTGGGCTTCCGGCGCTCTCATTGACCAAACGATACGCAACAATACAAGCACTGTTACATCACGTAGATTTTCTGTGAGAAAGTGGTACTAGCCCGCATGAGCCGACCCATTCATGCTGAAACCAATAGCTTCAGCGTGGCTCTACCGCTTAGAAAAAATATTTATATACTAATTATTTGTTTTTAAATTTTACAGTTACATATCAACCAACGTTAGATTCAACCGCCAACCAAAGACATGTTTTCCCATTCTTTTTATAACTTTAGTTGCTAGTTTGCTCTTTTTATTAATAATTTTAGTTTTAAATTTTCAAATAAACATCACGCCAATAAAATCAAACGTTTTTTTATGGCGGTAAGATGTGGTAGCTGCCAATCGAAAGTGCAAAGTAACGTCCATAATAGTATACGTTGGCAAACACTGGTAGAGATCAGGATGAGAGGCAAAGAAAATCATTAAAATTGTACGAATATTATTGATAATTCCTGAAGAATAACAATTTGGGTATGAGTTATATACTTCGCATATACAAAATTACATATATATATACCTAGTTGAAAAGGCTGTAATGTGTAAATATACAAATGATTTTAAAAGTTCAATTCATAAATATTGTTCTATGGAATAATATCACAGGATTTTTCTCAATTATGAAACTATGAAACAATGAAGCATGTGTTGACTTATTAATTTTTTAATATAGATAAATAAATATATTACACAATTATATACTACCTGATTCACATCTGCATTAGAAAAATGACAAAGTGTCGATGGAATCAAAGAAAATGAAAGCGTGTAACCGCGATTTTAGTAAAACTTTTAAATATTTATATTTGTTTTTGTAAATAAATAGTTTATAAAAACAAATCAATCAAAAATTTTAGAAAAAAAAAAAACAATATTATATTGAATAATAATAAAAATTATACAATGGAATTAATTATGTATATATGGGCGGGAGACCGTGTTGCCGTCTGGTTTCAATGTAAGTAATAAATTAAAAGCTTCATTATCTGTGGTGCCATCTATCAGCTAATTTGGAATTTAAATAACACAGGAACTCTTTGTTATAAAGTAAATAAAATATAGAAAAGTACGAAAAGATTATTACTATGATAAGTAACGAATTAAATTCATTATGATAAAATAGAGGTTTTGCTTATGTTTAATTATTATTTAACCGGATTTTACAGAATCGTGTCGCCATATTGCCGTAACAGACTTCCGTTGCATCGCCGTCCAGTACCTCCTAGTTGCACCTTAAGAAGTTTTATTAAAAAAATAGGACGCATATAAGCTGCGGAATATTTTACATCGAATAGTTTTGTCGTGATTGGACCTTAATGGAAATATATTTTCATTATGTGTATATTAAAGATAGATTATGTATATATGATAATTCACAAAATTCTATATCAGCCGAATAAAATTCTTTCAGTAGTTGTTTGGAATTTTCAGTTTTGTTTGGTATAATTAGTGCTTGGTTATCAAATTGACCGATTTATATAAATAAAAAAGAGGTAGCTGCAACATGTGATTTATATTTTCTGTAATAAAGATTCGTTGAAAATTATAAACCTTCATTATTTTTCTCTTCAATTTTTCGCCATCATATCATTTATTTCCATTAAAGTTTTTCCTTTTGTTTCAGGGACGAAAGCTATTACAAATAACACTCCCACGAGGTTAATCACTGCATAAACCCAAAATCCAACATGTGAACCGTACGCAGCTACAATGTACCCAAAAATTGTGGTGGTTATAAATCCAGTGAGGAAACCAAAGCTCAGTGATAACGAGGTACCAAGCCCACGTACATTAGGAGTAAACATTTCTCCTGTCAGCGTGTTCGGTATTATATTTAAACCTGAAATATATACGATAAGTTGGTTAAAATTGACTAAATACATCTTATGTTAATAATGTTTTAAATTTTTTGTGGGTTTTAAAGTTCGATTATAATCCCGCTTAACGTTAACTGACGAATTGGTCCACGATGGTAAGCACGCGAAACTTAGAGGATCTGTCTGCCTCTTAAATGCAGCTGTCCAAATATACCACAAACATATATTTTAAACTTGAGAATGGCAGTACTAGATAAGCTTAGATAACATTTTACCAGCACGCTGTGGTTTTTTTTTATTATAGGAGGTAAACCTACGGGCGGATTACCTTATGGTAAGCAATCACCGTCGTCCATAGAATAGACACCAGAAACACCAGGAAAGTTACAAGTGCGTTGCCTGCATATTTTTGGGGGAGGAGGGAAGGGGTAGGGAACGAAACACAACAATACAAACATTGTTATTGTGAGTTCTTAATGTTTTGTGAGAGTCAAGTAGTGTCAATTACGCTGACCACACATATTATCAAATTCCGGAGGCCTTTATATATAGAGCTATGCCTATACAGATAGATTGGAGAACTTCGCAAAATAGACCTGTGCAATTTATAAATCTCCATAGCCGATCAAATTCTAATATCAGGTCGTGTAAACAGTATGTATCAGTAAACAAATTGTGTCAATTGTTTTCTAATGTCTGTCTGGATTGGATGCTGTCATTTAGAATTACACCCTATAAATTATCATCATTAGATTTATCTAAGCAAGTACTCAAAGATTTTATCGAAGTATAATTATTTGAACATCTGGGATCTTTCAAAGAAAAACTTTTTTGTCATTACCTGATTGTATTGATCCTAAATTCAAATAAATGTGTGTATTTCATTCAGAAAACTTGTATTTGTAATTGAGCTTACATTCAATGGCTCTATTATCGCCTGCAATGATCTATCCGCTGATAGTATGTATGTAAGTTCAATATTAATTTAGTCACCAATAACTAACCTCCTGCATAACTGAATAGTGTTAATATTAATAGTACTAATGGCAACCATCTCAAGTAAATGATTGCTTCATGTTCATATTTGTCCAAATAGAAGTAAGTCCCGAGTATTGCCTGCAATAAAATACATAATTATGCTTAAAGATACTGTGAGTCTGACATAAAATGTTGGCATAGTACTACTTTCATTAAATGCTTATTATACTTTAATTAAAATATCATAGTATACTTTCTATACTAATTGTAGATAATTTATGAAAGGTATTCTATTTTTTTAATAATCCTGGAGCTCTTTGTTTACAAGGTGATAATAGACGTTAGCAAAATGTCGCGAATACTTAATTCAATGCATATTGTTTGTTAAATATTTTAAGTATCGTGGCACAAGATACAGTTAATAGAATTAAAATGTAATCGTGGTTTGACTTTACATCAATTATAGTTTTATAAAGTTCACCTTATATGACATTGTTGCTACAAACGTGTCAAAAACGTTTTGTGCGCAAGTAGAAAAAGAAATGAAAAATATTAGAGATAAATGGATATCAAATTACATTATAACAGTGATGCAGCTTGACATAAATCAATCAACAATTAATGTTTAAAAAGAATACTTACACTAATAGCTATAGAAAGATCTTACTTGGAAGAGGTTAAGATACTGCTAAGTAGCTTCGTATTCGATTTAGTAGTGGTTCCATAGAAGCAGACGGATATACAATAACAATACAACAGTACTACACTCCACTTAATATTTAAACAAAGAAATACACTTACATAAACACCACGATGTTTATACCTTACGATGGGCAATCGCTTAATACACTAATTAGTGCTGTACTTAAAATTTGTTTTCTGTATGAAGTTTTGCAAACTTTGATATCATTTTCATTAAGTATTTTAAAGAAAATTGTGAATAAATGTCAAAGCACCAACAATAATAAAGCAAAAAGGATTGTGTTAGAAGCACATCGAAAAGGGGAAGTATTACTGAAAAGTATAAACTGTACCAGAGATATGCAACACCCACTAGTTGATATAATAAGTAATAATCTTCGGCCATATTTTTCAATAAAAGTTGGTGAAATAAAAGTCCCCACAACCATAGTAGCGCCGACGATCATCGTGGCTATGTGCGGTTCCACTGAAGACCCAGCATTTTGAAATATTGTAGTTGTGAATACCAGGATAGACACAATTCCACTCGATTCTTGGAAGAAAAATAGCGGCAACGTAACAAAAAGAGATCTCCTGTTACTTTTTAAAGAAAAGAGCTCACGCCAAATGTGTTTCTTTGCCTTTTCCTCTTCAACTTTAGCGATCATAATCTCTAATTCACCATCAATATCTTTGGTTCTACCCAAATAACGTAGAGATTCTCTTGCTGCTTCATTATTCCCTTAAAATAATAGAAAATTATTTTTACAAAATATTAATAAATCGAAAAGGTCTCTAATTGAATCGATCCCTTTATTACCTTTAATAACATAATAGACAGGAGATTCTGGTATATAGAAACAGGAGATTACGTAAATAATATTGATTCCTAATATAACGTAACCTACACCCGCATAGGATAAATATGGAGCGACGCAATACACTAATAAGCTACCCAAAGCCTGAAAAACGCCTGTCGAGGTAAGAATTACTCCTCTAATGCTTGGTGTTCTGTAAAGATATGAGAAAAATTATACTTTGTCTTCTATGTTGAAATCCAAGTGCGTAATATATAATTAAAACACTTACACCACCTCACCAATATATATAAGGTTATTCAGAGTTAAAAAACTCATCCAAGTGCCAATGAGGAGCCTTCCAGTGTAGATCATGGCAACATTATTAGCTACTGTTAGTAAAATATATGACAATATGTACAAAATACCTCCCAGTATAAAACATGCACGTCTTCCAAACAAATTAACTAAATATGCTGCTAAAAAGAGACCTGAAAAGGAATAATTATTTAGTTTATAAAAACAACCATTATTTTTTTATTTTCTGGTCTATAAGCCAATTGTTTTAAACTTAAAGTTTGTTTACATCTTTATAATTAAAGTGATTGTCATGTACCTTATAAATTTATCTATACTTATCACCCGTTAAGCCTTTTTTCTAAATTGCTTTTATATTTAACCTTCGCAATATATTAAACTCAGAATAAATAAACACATCACTTGAGAACGGTCACACTTATATTATAGTAAACTACTTATATACTTTTTTTTGTGTGTGTAATTAATTGTCATGATAAGGAAAATCGAATGGAAAAATAAAAAAAAAACATTGGGTTAAAAATATTGATACGAGAAAGTGAGTGAATATCTGGAATAGAAAAGAGTAGGGAGATATTCAAAAATATTGTCAGATTTACGTTCAAATTCAAAAATAATTTATTCAATTTAGGCTCTAAGAAGGCGCTTATGAACATCAAAACTACTACCGGTTCGGTAAACAATCCCGTCATAGAAAAGAACCGGCAAGAAACTCGATCTGGTTTATCTTTTTAACAAATATAAATAATATTTAGAACACATTAAGTATATGTCACAAACGTTTTTAATGGATGCATAGACATGAGTCATTTCCAGACATCACCAACGTTCACATATTGATCCACTCTATAAAAAATAGCTCTTAGACATTAAAACCTGCGTGATATGGTCCTTGAACCCACTATCTAGAAAATCAGCAATATGCTTTGTGTCTTTGTTATAAAACCTAAAATTACTATCTAAAAAAATTGTTTTTGGTCTTAGTGCTTCTCAGTTATGAAATGATCAATTTGTTCCTGTTTCTAGTATTTAAGTGATGTTATTACATAGTCGTACTATAAACAGAAGATTTGGTCACATTTTCTTCTTGACTATATCCGTGCAAAGCACGGCCAGACAGGTAGTTTTTAATATTGTTATGTTGTTTGTACATTTCAGTATACAGAATGATATACAGACTAGAATTAGTAGTGTCTTTAGGAAATTAACATACCAATGGTCCCAATGTACATGATGGAGGCAACCCATGAACCTTCACTCAGAGTAATCACGTAAGCGAGTGGCGTCTGCTTTATATCATAAAGCTTTGGTAAAATAGGAGCTGGCCAACTGATACCAATGCCGTTGATCAATACTCCTAGATTCACTGGTTTAAAAAAAATAAAAATAGAATTTCAATAGATACATCGACAATTATTCTTCAAAGACTAAACTTAAGATCGACGTTAACAATTTAACTAGGTTTATTGACGTGAGAAAGTCTCATAAATCGATGAACGCTGACTGCACGCACGAAAAAGAATGAATTATTGTCATTCCGCCTGAGCCGAGCGTGCAAGCGTGAGCGCGGAACAAGCGATAAAGAGGCGCCATCGGCTTAAGCATTCGGCTTGTGACGCTCTATCTATCTATATATAGAACAATTCATAAAAGCATACAATTTTGTAACAGTGTTTTCGTATGACTTTATCGCGTAAAATTATCGTCCGTAAACCGACTTCACAGTCAATTAATTTTGATTACCTACGTTATTATTCAGCACAGTATAAACTCTAAGAATTAATTTACTATAAGAAATCAGTATTAATTAAATATTAGAGTGATTGTTACTTTGTAATTCCGTCTGGAATTGATTGTCCATTGCCACGTCTCACTGCATTAAATTCCAGGTGGAAATGCAAAGTAACGTCAATTTTAGCATTTAATACAAAGTATCCCTTATCATCCAAATACTTGTATGCGTTCTTTGATATTATTAATTCGATATATGAATATGTATCTTTAGAAAATGTAAATATATATTAAAAATACTCACAGCATCCTGCTATAGTTGTTTGTCGTATAATATATGGCTCCAGTTTCATCGTTTATACGTGTTATCTTACAATAAGTACTGTACTACAACTAAGCAGATACGTCTTAAACATTACAAAATCGTGCTGTAGACAATACTAAGGTAATCTATTTATTTGCTACTCTATTATTATTTTACTGTGTACAGTGTTCAGTATATTTATAAAAAGACGTTTTTTTAACATCGTTCATCACTAAAGACTTCTAGAAGTTTTATGGGATATCAGAAATTTGAGTATGTGAGGTAGATCAACTTTATTTATCCTCTGTTTTATTTATAATCAGCATAAAAACTCAGCAAGTAAATCCGTGTGAGTTCCTCTAGCGAATTCTAATGCATTTTTTAATTAGATTTTTCACCATCCGGTGAAGCTATTAAAACCTTGCTAGATCAATAGCGTAGTTAGTTTGAGAAAAAGGCCGAAAAAAAAAATGTTTGAGAAAAAGGTTTTTCGGGGTGCCCGCGTACCTGCGGCGGCTGTTGGAGGCGTACCTCGAGGGAAGGGAGGTCGTCTACTCAGACAGCAGAGAGCGGACGGTCCGACGTGGGACTCCTTGTGGAGTCCCACAAGGCTCGGTCCTGGGGCCCTTTTTGTGGAACCTGGGCTACGACTGGGTGCTCCGCGGCGCGCTCCCATCAGGAGCGCGTCTAATATGTTATGCGGACGACACCCTAGTCGTGGCCCAGGGAAGGGAATGGACGGAGCTGGTGCGCCTGACCACGCTGGCTACGACCTTCGTGGTCTGGCGCATCCGCCGACTGAGCCTCAGAGTGGCCCTCGAAAAAACCGAGGACCTGCTGTTCCACGGGCCCTGCTGTTCCACGGGCCTCGGCAGGGCCCACCCTCTGGGGCCCATATAACGGTGGGAGGAGTACGTATCAGGGTGGGGTCCACGATGAAATATCTGGGCCTCACCCTGGACGGGCGTTGGCGGTTCGAGCCCCACTTCAAGGGGCTCGGACCGCGTTTAGTAGGGTCAGTGGCGGCGCTCGGCCACCTTCTCCCGAACACGGGAGGACCGGGCGCTGCCTGCCGCCGTCTTTATACTGGGGTGGTGAGGGCTATGGCCGTCTAGGGGGCGCCGGTGTGGGTGGACTCCCTCAGCGCCACGAACGTTCGCGTCCTGCGCAAAGCGCAGCACACAGTGGCGTTGAGGGAGATCCGCGGGTACCGCACGATGTCCTCGGCAGCGGCCATGGTGCTCGCGGGCTCTCTACCCTGGGAGCTGGAGGCGGAAACTCTTGCCGCCGTGTACATTTACGCGGCGGCAGGAAAATCCCGAGGTATACCTCCGGCGCCCAGGGAGATCGCTGCGCTGTGGGCTACAGTCCGCAGCGAGCAAATAGAGAGGTGGGGCCGACGCCTGGCGGACGAGCGTTTCAGAAGATTTACCATAGACGCCGTCCGCCTGGTCCTGTCGGCCTGGGTGAATAGGGGCTGGGGCTCCCTGACGTACCGTCTGGTGCAAGTGCTGACCAGGCACGGATGCTTCGGTTGGTACTTGCACCGGATAGCGCGCAGGGAGCCCACCGCCGCATGCCACGAGTGCGGCGCTGAGACGGACACACACACACAGCACACTCTCTCGGAGTGCGCCGCGTGGGGCGATCAGCGCTGCGCCCTGGTTGCGGCGGTAGGAGACGATCTCTCGCTGCCGGGTGTGGTTTTCGCCATGCTCGGCAGCGAGGACGTCTGGGCTGCTGTGGCCTCCTTCTGCGAGACCGTCATCTCATAGAAGGAGGCGGCGGAGAGGGCCCGGGAGGTCGATCCCAGAAGTGATCCTCTTCGCCAAAGAAGAGCAGCAGGAGGGGTGAGGCGTAATGCCCGTCCCTCCCAAAACCGTCCCCAAACCTGAGGGGATGGGGCGAGGCCCCCATCTCCTCGTTGCACGGGTGAGGCTGACGAGGAGAGGCTGCTGGTCGTGTACCCAGTAGCCTCTCTATAGTAGGGTGAAGCCTGGCGTTCATTCGCCAGGCTGCCGCAGGGGCAGTTTATCAGGTCAGTGAGCATGCTCGATCCCTGGCTGCCCCTACCATGCGGCGGACGGTACACCGTGGGGTTTTAGTCCGCGCGAATCGGACATAACCTACCCTCTCTCCCGGGAGGGTAGCGTATCCGTTAGGGATTTCCCCACGTTAATAAAAAAAAAAGGTGCCCGCACTGAACTGAGTAGTTGCTAAATCCTGTAAATCCTTAATTACTTTTGTTTTGGCCATCCATTGCTTATTTTAAATCAATAGGAAGCATAGGAAAAACTTTTTAAAGCCTTCCAATAATTGTCTTAAGTCAAAAAAATAGCCAATCAACTGTATCAGTGAATTTCAATAGATTATTTTCGGGTTTATTTTTTTAATTTAATAATTACAATATTATTTAACGAATAATGTCTATCACTGCTAATATTGTTAGAAAAATATGATATTATTCCTTTAGTACCTGTTACGTTTGCCTCATAAAATTAACAGATTTTACAAAAAAAAAAAAAAAAAAAATTCTGCTGTCACTCGGATTCGAACTGGAGTTACACGGGGATTTTCGAAGCAACCGATTTCCACCTGAGCTATTTTTGTTTTGACAGTGGCGGCGAAATTTACCTTTATATTTTAGCTATATTTTTTCAGTGCCTGAAAACTCAGTTAAAAAAAGTTTTCTATTAATAAATGTAGCTAGATCGATTAATCGTCCCCAAAACTACCTACATGCTAAGTTTCACGGAAATAAATGACGCCATTTCCGAGATCCTGAATATATACAAATATAAAAATATATAAGAATTGCTCGTTTAAAGGTATAGACTATAGATTTTTTCTTAATTGTAGGTAAAGTACTAATGAATTGGTGTTAAAAGGAGTTTTTCTAAGTTGCTTGCCACTCTTAGTATTTAGTATTTATTCTCCGTAGTACATAGATTATCAAGATGAGAAAACACTCCCATTATAATATCGTATATTAGTGTATACAAAGGCTTCTTTAGCAGACGATATTAAATAACCATCTTTTTAAGTGATACTCAGTATTCCATAAAGTTTTTGTAGAAGGCAACAGTATCCCTAAAAATACAATGCCAGTAACGTTTACTTTTTACTATCGCAAAGATTCCCATGTTAGTGTAACTAATCTTGAATTAGTATTTGCATTTGTAATATTATGTTTATCTTGTATTCTAAATTACGTATAATTGGACGACTCAAGGTTATCCCATAATCTTTGAAAGAATTTAGAAACTAGTTCTAAGATAAACGAATAATTTAAGTAATTTTGCATGTGTTTTTTCACTGATTGTTTAAAGATGCTTCATTTTACGTAGTCCAGTGAAACTGTAAAGACCTTGCAAGGCTAATAGCGTAGTCAGTTTTATTTTATTTTAGAAGTCCTTCGAAGATAATATATCTAATATCTTTAAACGAGCAATTCTTGTATATTTTTATACTTTTATATATTCAGGATCTCGGAAACGGCGTCATCTATTTCCGTGAATTATTTTTTTTAATGTTAATTTATAAGGCAAACCTAACAGTTTGTTTTAATTTAAAAATGTTTTTTAAAGAACCGAGCTAGGCTCGGTCACTCAAGTACTGATATATTTATTTGCATAGATTTATTGGACATCATGAATTTGTAGAATTAAAATATAAAAAAAACACCAGGGATATGTTTATAGAAAACACTAATCTAAGAGGGATAAAAATCGTGATTTTTTTTTTATATTACGTCGGTAGCAAACAAGCATGCGGGCCGCCTGGTGTAAAGCGGTCACTGCAGCCTATGGACGCTTGTAACATCAGAAGTGTCACGTGCGCGTTGCTGACCGCTAAAAATCTGAATCTGCTTTGTTTTCAATTAATTTTGCTTGTAACTAAACGGTAGAAGGTAGAAGGCTGTGGGTTTTAGATAAATATTTATATTATCATTACATAGTATAAAACAGAGTCCTCTTCCGCATCTGTCTGTGTCTGTGATAAAATCAAAAACTACTGAAGGAATTTTCACACAGTAGATGGAGTCATTTTAGTAGGTGGTAGGTAGAGCCACGCTAAATCTATAATTGGTTTCAATCAGCATGAAATAGGTCGGTTCACCCTCGGTACTACCACCCTCTCACAGAAAATCGACGTGAAGTAACAGTGCTTGCATTATTGCGTTTCAGTGTCAGTGATGTCGCCGGAGGCCCACCTGCCGTCCTTTTTTTTATTGAAACACAACAAAGTGACTGCACTATGCCTGATGGTAAGCATAATACAATTCAAAAACATCGGCAACCACCAAGAGACAGATTATCCATCGCCGGTCGCCGCTGTCATGCCGGCCATAATGACGAAAGTTACCCGGTACTAGATATGCACAGGCTGATCTCGAAACGCGGCGGGTAGAAGCGAGTCACTATGACGGGCTTTTTCGCCATATACATGGTGGTTGCGATCCAGTCGGGCTGTAAAATCCTACTACCCTCCTATCGCCATTGCCTCGTTCGTTATTCAGCAGGGTGCACCACGTGCAGGTGAGGTTGGCTTGGGTGTCTCAAGTCTTAAGATGTTACTCGACACCCCTTACACCCTTACGTCCTCCTTTCCTCTCCCCTCACTATTTCTCTCATTACCCCAAAGACAGGTTGGCAACGCACTTGCGACTCCCCTCGTGTTGATAGTGTCTATGGACGGTGTACGGACGGTGACGCCTGTTCCGTTTGCGTCTTATGATATAAAAAAAATATATATGAAAGTAAAAGTAATAAAGAAAAAAAAGACAATTTATTTATTTAACATTTCTTGAATTTCAATTAAACTTTTCCCTCTAGTTTCAGGTACAAAAATAGCGGTAAATAAAAAGGCTAGCGCGCAAGATCCTGCGTAGATCCAGAATGTGATGCTGCCTCCGATACTAGCAACCATATAACCAAATGCTGTGGACACACCGAAGCCGACCAACCAACCAACAGTCACTACAAACGTCGATCCTGTACTCCTGACATTCGAGCTAAACATTTCTCCTATTAAAGTTCCTGGGATGATTCCATAACCTGTAAATTTTGTAGATTCGTTTAAATTATGTTCGTAATTAGTTCATATTTTAATAATCTACTATATATATGATATGAATATTGTAGGTGGTAGAGCCCCGCTGAAGCTATTTTTGGTTTCAGCATGAATGGGTCGGCCCCTCCGGGGTAGTACCACCCCTCTCACAGATAACCGACGTGAAATAACAGTGCTTGCATTGTTGTGTTTCGTTTGGTCAGTGAGAGAGCCGGAGGCCCACGTCCCTTCCTCTTTCCTTCTTTCCCTTTCCTTCCCCTCCCCCTTCTCCCATATACAGGCTGGCAACGCACTTGCGACGTCCCTGATGTCGCTAGTGTCTATGGACGGTGGTGATCACTTAACATCATGTGACTTATCAGTTCGTTTGCCTCCTTTGATATTAAAAAAAAATGAATGTAAATCTAACGTGTAGTCTGTATTTTTTTGATTTTTGTAAAAAAGTTGTTGAAGGTGTCTAGGAATGAGTAATAAAATATATTAAAATCAATTTTAACAATGTTTGTATGTTTATTTGTTTCTGAGAACACGCATCACTTTGAAAATACAGCGTTCATGATAAAACCTCATTAAGATAACTATAGAACATATCTTTGAGTAACATTTAGTCTGTGTTTCATAAAAAATGGTTCGGTTTATCAAAACTTATTCTACTTTAAAGGACGACGCGGATTAAGTACGAGAGAAAAGTAGATAAGGGAACGGACTTAATACATTCACATGACTTTATTAATCGCTGTTTTTTTTTTTTACATCAGGTTTCAAGTGGAAGAAGTCGCGGGCTCAACTAGTATATAATAATTACTCATTACTTATCAGTATCATTTCTGCCAATATTTAGAGGTGTGATTTTGTAATGTCTGTATTGATTAATCTCAAGGGTTTCAATGGAATTTTACTGTGGTTCTCTTACTTGCATATCAATCGTCACATAATTTTAACTTTGTAATAACAATGCGTCAACAGGAAGGAAAGTAACTTATAACAAATTGGGGCCTTTTCTAATGAAATTTAGAATATATCCATGCGAAAGAAAAAACGAAAAGGAGTGTTCTAGGTGTGGACTTCAAAGGATGAACCTGAACATACGTCTTTAAATTCTTTGAAATTACTGAACTAAGGCGTGGTTACAAATTATTGATGTTTCCTTGTCTAGCTTAATTATGTCATCAACTAATCATTTTCATTCTATCAGTTGCACTTAATTTGTATTCCTCATCTAAAGTTTTTTTTACCTATTATTAAGTGCGACCATGCTCAAAGGTCAATCTGAAAAGTATCATGACAGTTGTAACTTACTGAACCATGAAACATTTGATTTGAGAGTTAATTTTAATTTTATTTGTGCTTGAATATCAAGATATAATTAATACAAATTTTAGGTAAAAAATTATTAGAATCGTAGTCCGGTGAACTATTAAGACTTTGCTAGGTCAATATGTCAATAGCGTAGTCAGTTCGAAAAAAAAGGAAAGAGAATAAATTTCAGAGTTAATTCATGAAACTATATATGAACATTAGAGCATTTTCACAGCTCCTTAAAGTTTCCAGATGTAGTTAGAAATAAATAAATCTAATTACTTACCGAGATCATAAGACAGGAAGAAAATTATCAGCGTGACAAGTGGTAACCATTTTACATTAGTTACTAAGTCAGGTCTTATATCATCTAAGTAGAAATAAACACCGAGGACGCCCTGCAATGGTAAATAATACATTTAAAAAAAACATATAGAACACTAAGATGCAGCCATATCTATACTAATATTGTACATGTATTGGAAATGTTTGTAAAAAAAAGTACCCGATCGAGTTTCTTGCCGGTTCTTCTCGATAGCTGGGTTGTTTTCCGAACCGGTGGTAGTTTTTGACGTTCATAAGCGTCTTATTAGGGCCTAAACTGAATAAAGAATTTCTTATTTTGATTTCGATTGTAAAGCTGAAGAGTTTGTTTGCTTTAATGCACTAATCTCAGCAACTACTGGTCCGATAGGAAATTATTTTAGTGTTAAATAACCTATTTATTGAGGAAGGCTATAAGTTAAATTATCACGCTAAGACAATTAGGAGCGGAGAACCGATGAAGAATATTTCAAAATCGTTTTTTTTCCTTTTGAGAGTTTTCGCTGCGTGTATTACGTAAACGATAACTATTCCAAGCTGACAAAGTCGTAGGTAGAAGCTAGTGAGGTGCACTGTCAGAGAGCCTCCGCGTGGCGCACCCCGGGCAATGTCGACCGCTTCTCGGTCGGCGGCTGATCTCTGACACGAAATGGCTCGCTCACGGATTTTGATCCCTCCTCATATTCTTATACCCGGCAACAATTTATGGACTCTGATCTTAGAAACCATGAAAGCAAGATTTAAAAAGGTACTACCCCAGGAGGGTACCGGCTCCTCAGGAGCCGGAGAATCCCTCCCCGAGCCTTCGGGTTCGGGCAGCCCTACCGTGTCTGGGGGGAGCAAAATTTTGCTACAACCTAATACAAGGACCAGGGCAAGAAAATGGACAACCGAAACTACCAAGAATGACACAACTCCTGCTATGTCAAAAAGGACAATCGAGTTACCTCTAGAAGAGGCCGAGGAAAGTGCTCCCGAATACCAATCGGCCGTAGATAGCGAAGGAAGTGAGGCTCCGACTGCGGAGACACATGTCGGACACAGACTCCACATGTTCGAACCCGCGAACCACGGTGTTCCGACTGTGCACGCCTGTTTGCAACAATCAAGAGGGCGGCCAGCCACGAAGAGGGCGCCCACCTACAACGGGACAGTACGTCGGTGTGGCGAAGGCCAAAAAATTGTACGATGACCAAAAGAAGGAAGAGGAGCGCCGTAAAGCCGAAGAGCAAGCGAGCCGGATGGTCGAAGCTATTCAGGCAGAGAGAGTGACACGGAAGGGTGTAATCGCCAAAGCCCCTCAGGAGCAGTTGTCGTCGGAATTGAATAAGAGAGTGCTAGCCGACATAGAAAGAATACTGTACGTGGGGGAACACTCGAGAAATCTCAAAGGAGTTTT
>JACEII010000032.1:3828584-3842326 GCA_014332785.1 Antheraea mylitta
TGTCTGCTTCCACGGCCCTCGGAGCGTACACCCATCTGACGCATACATGGTCATAGATGGTGTCCAGATCAAGATCGGAAACAAGATCAAGTACCTTGGTCTGACCATTGACAGTAGATGGTCGTTTACAGACCACTTTCGAGGTCTTGAGCCTGCAGTCATGCGGAGCGCTTCAGCCCTTGCAGGACTACTGCCAAACCTCGGAGGTGCCGGACCCAGCTGCCGCTTGTTGTATGCAGGGGTAATACGGTCGATAATGCTGTACGGGGCACCTGTGTGGCACGATGCTCTATCGTCGGCCAACGTCGTCATCCTTTGCAAAGTGCAGCGGATTATGGCCGTTAGGTCCATCCGTGCATATCGCACAGTCTCTCATGACGCTGCTTGTCTCTTAGCAAGCTCTCCGCCGTGGGAGATTGTCGCCGAACTATACGCTGCCATGCACGCATGGAAGTCCGACAGAAAGGCCAGAGGTGTGAGGACTGCGCCTAGAGAACTCGAGGCACAGAGGGCGCACCTACACGAGGAGGCTCTGCGGAAGTGGACGGAAGAACTTTGTTCACCCAAGGCCGGCTTCGTAACTATCGAAGCGATTCGACCATGGCTGAGAGAGTGGGTGGTCAGGCCACAGGGGTCACTCACGTTTCGCTTGACACAAGTTCTCACAGGTCATGGGTGTTTCGGTGATTACCTATGCCGAATAGCGAGACGTGAAGCTACGAGTAAGTGTCACCACTGCAACGTATGTGACACAGACACAGCTTTACATACATTGCAGGAGTGCTCAGCCTGGGAAGATGAGCGGGCAGAGCTCGTTGCAGTGGTTGGGGCAGATCTGTCCTTGCCTTCAATCGTGGCAGCTATGTTACGTGATGAGGTGTCGTGGACTGCAGTTGCTACGTTTTGCGAGAGAGTCATGCTCAAGAAAGAGGATGCAGAGAGAGTAAGAGAGCGGGAGCCTACAGCCACCGCCACGCGCCGTGGCAGAACAAGACGCCGAGACAGGAGGGTTGTCTCTGATCACAGGCCGCCTTAACGTTCGCTGAGGCGATGGTCGTAGGAGCCGCGCCCGTCGCCGCGAACCTAATTAGGCTATGAAAGGCCAAAATTTCATTCTTCGTTTGTCGCTTGTTGTCGGGTGTTGCTTGTGTGCTTGTCTTTGTCCTTGTCTTGCCTTGGTCGGTCGGTTGGGGTCGGTTGGTCTCGGGTCGTTTGTGGTCTTGGGTCAATTGGTCTTTGGTCGGCTGGTCTCTTTGGTGTCGCTTGTGTTTGTCTCTGTCTTGTGTTGGTCGGTCGGTCGGGGTCGGTTGGTCTTGGGTCGTTGTGGTCTTGGGTCAATTGGTTCTTGGTCGGCTGCCCCCTTCTGTCTGGTACCGCTAAGTTGTACCTACTTTCTTTCATTTTTTTTTTTTTTTCTTCTTGTTTTGGTCGGTCGGTCACGGTCGGTTGGTCTCGGTCAATTGGTCCTTGGTCGGCTGGTCTTTGTCTTGATTTGTGCTCGTTTTTGTCTTGTGTGTCTTGTGTTGGTCGGTTGGTCGGGATCGGTTGGTCTCGGGTCATTGTGGTCTTGGGTCAATTGGTCTTTGGTTGGCTGGTCTCCTTGGTGTCGCTTGTATGTTTGTCTCTATCTTGTGTTGGTCGGTCGGTCGTAGTCGGTTGGTCTTGCGTCGTTGTGGTTTTGGGTCAATTGGTCTTTGGTCGGCTGCTCCCCCTTCTGTCAGGTACCGCTAAGTTGTACCTACTTTCTTTCTTTCTTTGTTGGCCTTGTTTATGTTAAGGTACCGAACAAGTTGTACCTTCGCGTTGTTGCTGTTCTTGTGGTTAAGTATCTGTCACGAATGTGGAATAATTTCCCGACGGCAGGTGGGGGCGCCTGTCGTCACTATGGGAACCCGTGATGTGAGGCACGGGCCACGGCCGCTGCTTCTGGGGGAAGCACGGGGGTGCAATGCACCCTCGAGACGTAGGCCACCCATTCACCATCTCGCGGGCGGTCCGAGCGCGTGACCAGGGCGCGGAGAATGCTCGCGCGATCCAAACCCTGGCTCACATCACACCATCGCGCCGCGCGGCCGGTGGGGTTTTTAGCCGGTAGGAGTCAGTAGAAGCTAGTCTAATATTACTATAGAATTAAGAAAAATATAAGCAATAATTACATACGAAGTATAGATAAGACTTACCAAGCTTATAGAACAGACAGCAGTTGAAACTAATAGTAAGGCTTTTCGCCCAGATCTCTCCACGAAGAATGGTGTTATGGTACTTGCGCAAATTTGTGTAACCCCTATTATAATAGTGGCAATATTAGGAGCTATTGATGAACCAGCCAATTCAAATATAGAAGTAGCGAAGAAAATTACAGCTACCACACCACTCATTTGCTGTAGTATGCCCAAAGATAAAGTAATTAACATTGCATTTCTATTTGATCTAATCGTTACAATCTCAGTCCACTCTTGCGTTTTATTTGGTTTGGGTATATCCTGTTTTGTTTGTAGAATTTTTTCAATATCATTTTCTCTGCCTAGTGAAAGTAGAGTTTCCTTAGCTTCTTCATCTTGGCCTGTAATATTTAAATGTAAAGTCATTTAATGGAATTTATATTCTGTTACTTTACAAATATTAAATATTTTATTTTATACGAAAAATTGCTGAAAAGTAGTTCAAAAACCATACCAAATTTCAAAAAAACTTGGAATACATTAGTTTCTGGTTCAATTCTGAATCTAAACCATTTTTTAATTCATCTGTACACATACACAAAATTTATCAGAATCTGTCTAGCCGTTTAGGAGTTCAATCACACACACACAGAAGAATGGTATATATAAAGAAGATGAATAAATGTAATTCAACGCTTATGTCTTTCAGTCATTTGAAGGCATCATCGATAAGATTGATCTGATCATCAGAAAATCTATTGTTTTTAAGATATGGTGGACTATTTGCATCTCAGATTTACAATCACATCTCAATTAATTGATCTTTATTATAGCCCCATTCAAGTGTAGTAATAGTTGTCGTTTACCTTTCAATACCTGAAACACAGGCGTTTCAGGTATAGCAAATATACCGATGAGGTATAACAATGAAATAATCATTCCCAAGTAGCCAGTCATTGAATATTGTACATATGGTCCGACTGCGTATATTATTAAGGTTCCAAATGTGCCGAATATTCCCGTAGCAGTGAGCAATATACCTCTTATATTCGTCGACCTGTGAACGGATAAGTTTTTAAAGCATACTGCAATTAGTAACGCTATCTATCCCTGTTCTTAATTAATCCAAAGGAAATACATGTACATCGAGATTCTCGAAAACTTGTACAAGATGTCCGAGTGTTCGGAAATATTCTGGGTCACCTTCCTTACATACAACCTTGATCACGACACTAGAGGTATTTTCTCTTCATTCCATAATCATAGGACAAGTGATATAGATGAAGAGTGAAATAGATAGATCATCCTTAGTCAATATACAATTTTGTTCAGAGAAACATCTAAGGATAATGTCGCATAAGAACTAAATGGGAATAATAAAATGAATAGTAAATTACTTAGAATTAATGAAATATCAATGGGAGTTAATTGGTAATTACAAATTAAATAAAGAAAACGCGTAATTAATCTAGATAAAGCACGTGGTTCTCTTGAAAACACAATAACAATTTGTGATCCAAGCTGTACGGCTATGGAACTGACTCCCTTCTGATATTAATCTGTGTTATTGCATCATTTATACTTCTATTTTTTTCTCTACTTTTTAAATGTAGTATGTATTTTATATTGCCACCAGTTATTTTGAAAATAAAATGTCTGCTAAGGTCGCCAGTAAGAGATTACCCTAAGCGATAAGGCCGCCTAAATGTACACATCTATACTAATATTATAAAGACGTAAATTTTGTGAGTTTGTGACGTTTTGAGTTGTGAGTTTATTGAGGAAGAGTATAGGCTGTGTTTCATCACGCTAAGACCAATAGGAGCGCAGCACCAATGAAGAATGTTTTGAAATCGGAGTTTTTTCGTTTTGGGAACTTCTGCTGCGTGTTAGTTCATTAAGAGATGTTTTTTGATCATGTTATCAACAACAGTTATGAATTCTTATCAATATGTAATGATATAATAACTGAGCCACAGCAATGGGTGGCCGGCTTAGCTGGTGTACCATTGCTGTTTAATTTTTATATGTTTTTAGGGTCCGCATTAGAGTTTTTTTAAAAGAACGAAATTACGAAGATTGTTCACAATAATATTGTTAGCAATTACACGCATATGCTATATGGTGCATATAAATAATCGCACTGCATTTATCATACATTCCTGATAAGATTCTACCGTATCTGCTATTAAGAATTCAGTCGGAAATATGCAGAATCATTAAATTTAATCCTTAACTATTTGACCTCTGTAATTTGTTATTTTAGTCTAATATACTGACGTAACTGATGACGCAGTTGATAGATTGACCTATGGGACCATGGGGGCTACGACGCGAGACATTGTGAATTACAGCCTAAAAATGGCCATAAAAAATGGTAATGTAGCCGCCGTGAAGGCTATATGTGGTGTTTGGTAAAAATTCAATGCTTAATATAGTGTACTCATTATTAAAATAATAATAACAATAACTATATATAATGCTAAATAGTTAAGTAAAATTATATGAATAGTTAGTTGATAATTTAATGTAAGTCCAAAAGAACCTTGATAAACTGGATTTCGTAAAAGGCCGGCATAGTTTAAATACTAGGAACCGTGACAAACTGCTTATCCCATGTTTTAGACATAGCAAAACGAGTAATAGTTTTTTGAAGAATATTGTACGGTTCTATAACAAAGTTCCAAAGGATATTACCGATTTGCCGGATTGTGAATTTAAACGCCATGTCAAGCGGGTTTTGGTCTCAAAAGGCTATTATAGAGTGGATCAGTATGTAAACGACAGTGATGTCTGGAATTGACTCATCTCTGTGCATCCATTAAAAATGTTTTTGTCATGTATGTAATATAGTTTAAATATTAAATGTATTAAGAAGGTAAACCAGATCGAGATTCTTGCCGGTTCTTCTCGATGACTGGGTTGTTTCCGAACCGGTGGTAGTTTTTGACGTTCATAAGTGCCTTATTAGGGCCTAAACTGAATAAAGTATTTTTTTATTTTGTATTTGATTTTTGAGTACATTAATAAAATGAATATCGTAATCTGTATAAGATGCTGGAATTTTCCTTTCATTAAATTTACCAAGTTTAGAGAGATGTCGTCCTTGTGATTGACCCTAACGATCAATGCAATAAAATTACAGGTTGTAATTTATACAGATTTTAGTCGGTTCGAATCCCGGGTGAAGCATGAGTATTTTCGAAATTCTTTGAATGCAGTATTATTTCTTTTCAAAAATAAAGAATTGTGTCTTTGGAGTAAACATTTGCTATCTCTATTATTTTGAATACTTTCCTTACAGGTGGCATTAGAAAACATACTAATTTTATACTAGCTAAGAAAATTATACGAAGTTTCAAATTTCATCTGTGATTAGACAACGATCTCAGGGATATTAGTTTCTCTCTCAAGCTCATTCTCCGTTTTGATCTACAGGCTTTACAAACATTGGGATAAGAAGTATATAAACTTACGCAATTTCACCAATATAAACAAGATTTATAACAAATATGATGCCAGTGCCTACGCCACTTAATATTCTGCCAACGATGATCAACGCAAAGCTTTTGGCAAGGCCTAAGATAAGAAAAGCGAGAAATGTGATCGATCCTCCGAGGAACAGGCATGGTTTCCGTCCTTTTATGTTCGATAAATACCCGGTGATATAGGGCCCTGCAACCAGATGAAATTGGTGAGACCAAAATAAACGTATTTGTTATACACAGCTATTACTGGCTTCAACATGAATAGGTCGGCTTGTTCGGGGTAGTACCACCCTGTCACAGAAAACTGACATGAAGTAATATTGCTTGCATTGTATACTTTTCTTCCAGTCAGTGAGAGCGCCGGAGGCCCACCTTTCCTTACCTTTTCTTTCTCTTCTTCCCTTCCTCTCCCCCCTCCTTCAACGCACTTGTGACTCCACGGAAATTGCAAGTGTCTATGGACGGTGGTGATCACTTAATATCAAGTAATCCACCTGTTTGCTTGCCTCCTATGATATCAAAAAAATATTAATTACTAGGGGGCGTCATGGAAGGTGATCCGTGTTGATAATAAACACTAGAGTCAGACCATACCGCCACCTACTAGATCCAATTGTGAATCTGAAACATTTTTGAATTCACTGAAGCACACACAAACATGGCTTGACTTTTTCCGTCATTTCCAAGAATGTATCTTATATTTCAACTTTTTTTTTTCTCGAACTGACTACGCTATTGAACTAGCAAGGTCTTCACCGGACTACTAAGGCGAGCGCTTAAGGCACTCAGCCGATTTTATATTGGCAACCAGCTCAAGGGTGCACGGCACACCTTGGCTTGGCTGTTGCCCGTTGCATACAAAATCGCGACCTATCTTAGCTAACCTAGCTAACAATTCATATATGTTTGAGTTGTTGAAACGTATATGTGTACCAAGCATATACGCTTCAACAACTCCTCCATATATTTTTTATCGAAAAATTGAGAGTTTTTTCAGTTCGATAAGGGAAAAAAAGTAAACCCTTCCACTTTCATGTGTAAGCGTGTAGGCGTGCACGTGTGTGGGGGTGATCGTGTAGTGTTGTAGCAATGATGTATATTTGTGTGTCACCGTATCGCGCAAGCAACGCACTCAAGGGCTCCCTACCGAGGGATCAAACCTAGGCTCGAGCCGCTGCCGTGGGAGGCCTAATCGGGTGTGTATATTTCAACAAATTTACAGAAAACTTAGACAAAGTATATACGTCAATCTTCATCATCAATAAGTTTTTATACTGGTACTGGTTTTTATACACGAAAATTCGTACAATACTTTCTGAGATTATTGCAAACAGACAGGCAGACGTGGCAGAGGACTTTGTTATATAATATGTAGTGATTTTTTATATATTTAATATGACAATACATTAGTTTGTATATTAAAGTATTTTTTTTATTGTAGCACGACAAAGTTACTGCACTATACCTGATGGTAAACATAGTATAATCCCAAAACAGTGGCGACCACCGAGAGACAGATCATCCATCGTCGGTCGCCGCTGTCATGCCGGCCATAATGACGAAAGTCATCTGGTACTGGATATGCACAGGCTGATTCCGAAACGCGACGTGCAAAAGCGAATCACTGTGACGGGCTTTTTCGCCATATGCATGGTGGTTGCGACCCAGTCGGGCTGAAAAACCCTACCACCCCGCTATCGCCATTGCCTCGTTTGTTGATCAGCAGGGTGCACCACGTGCAGGTGAGGTTGGCTTGGGTGTCTCAAGTCTTAAGATGTTACTCGACACCCCTTACACCCCGAAATTTTGTAATTAATTTTAAATGCAGTTAGTTATATTTATAACCAACCACGGCATCTTCCAACAATCTTAACTACAAATTTCAATGAAACTAAATATATTAAAAAATTAGAGACAAGTAGGTAGGAGTAAAAACTCAATTTAGTTATTTGGAGATAATCGCTGATAGGAAACAACCACTTTCTATTTTATTAGTGTTTCAATTGTTATCTGATTCGATTGTATTTTTTATGGTTTATTAAATTGTTACAGTTCATCATCAGTTAAGTATATCACAACTCAAAAACAGAAATGACCGCTGAGAATAAAATCGTCGACTTAACAGCGTCTGACGTAATAGTAATCAAATATGCTATCATTAATTACTTATTTAAAATTATCACGTACCTGATATTGTTCCTATGTATAATACTGATCCAATCCAAGAACTTTGTCCATCAGTGATCACGCTTGGCAAGGGTGTTTGTTCCCCATCTTGCAATTTTGGAATAACAGGCGCTGTCCAACCAAGACCGTAACCGACTAACATCTGTCCAATGTAGACTGAAACATTAAGTTGGTAGATTTATATCATAGAAAATAATTTTCAACAAGAAAAAAATATAGCAGTTATGGTCACAATTTTGAACGGTTTTTTATTATTTTATAGGTAGGTTTTTGTAGTGTTTTGTATTTGTTAAGTCATAATTTTTATGGAGGAGTTTGAAATTGTGATCGGCAAAAGTAGTGGGAATAAACACCGTGTCGAGTAGAGTGTTAAAACAGAGGTTGTTATCGGATCACCGAAATTAAGCAACCTCGGAAAATGACGTTGAATTTTTGTTGTATTTCTTTAATTAAAGTTTCACGTCTATCTTGTCTTTTCGACATACCGTGTCTATTCTATTTTAACCTAATTATGATATAGTTAGAACTAATCAACTGGTGAGCGAATTTGAAAAATTATTCCAAAATCGTCTTCATACCGTTCAATTCACTTCATGTTCAGATCTCTGTGTGCCATCATGCCTTGATGACTACATTCCTATAACTGTCTAAATGTAATCCCTCAAAACATAACTATTAAAACTATTGCTTCTACGTACTATTAACTATTTCTCAGTTTAAATACTTTATTAATTAATTTATATTTTGAGAAAATAAACTCAATGTTATATTCTAAAGGTTTACGATTTTATAAATGAATTAGCTATTCCCGCGGCTTAGTTTGCGTGGAATAGTTACTTTAGTCGAACGCTAACACGCAGCAAAAGCTCACAAAAAGGAAAAAAAAAACAATTTTTAAACATTACTCAATGTTGCTCCGCTCCTATTGGTTTCAGTGAAAAGATATAGCCAATAGCCTTCCTCAGTTTTTTTTCCTAAACTAACTACGCTATTGACCTAGCAAGCTTAACAGCTTCACCGAACTACTAATGCGAACGCTTAGTGTACTCAGCTGCTTAGGGCACTCAGCCGAAATCCTTAGTAAATGAGCTATTTAACACTGAAATATTGTTTCAAATTGGACCAGTAGTTTCTGAAATTAGTGTGTTTAACAAACTAACCCTCCAACTTGGTAATATTAGAATAGATTATTTTTATTATGTAAATAATTAACTTACTGCAACATGCGATGAATAATTGCCTCTTTAAATAGTATTCCATTTCTCACATTAACCGTAAAACTTGTGATATAAAAAGAAAAATAAACTCTAATAAAATTGGCGGCACCCAATTCAATGTCATTACTGAAATTATATTGTTCTGGTCACGAGGAAGATCATGATACGATTGTGCGTTATAACAGTAATTTTAAGAACTTGTAAATAAGGTTCAATTTATAATTACTCGCGATACGCGATACGCGACGCAGTCAGTATATGAAAATATTGTTAATGTTCTACCTATCTTAATTTTTATCTAATCACATTTTATTCAAGTGAGTTTGGGATAGTGCAACATATAGATATAAAAAGGGTTACTTTGCAAAATGTTTAATAGAGAAATAACTTTTTGGAGCGGAATTCCTAAACGCAGCTTGTGTAAGAAGTGGAGTGGCAAAAGTCGTCACTTAAGGAAAAAAGCGTTATGTCCTTTTCATGCAATATGCATGTATACAGTCTTTTTGTATTGTATATGAAAGTGTAGGTGCGCGAGAAATGAAATTCGAGCATTGCTAACCTGTTATAATAAACTTAATGTCAGTATTAAGGTGTTCAGACATCAATATTTAATTAAAACATTATAATTTTTCTTGAAATTAATATCTCTACTGATATTATAAAGAGGTTAAGTTTGTAGTTTGTGAAAGTCACGTTATTTGTGAGTTACTTTGTGTTAACGCTAGCTTTAACTCGTGGCTTCGTTTACATTAATCCCGATTTTGAAACATTCTTCATTGATGCTCCGCTCCTATTGGCCTTAGCGCGATGATATAAAGCATTATAGACCTATTTGATAAATGGACTATTTAACACTGAAAAAGTTTATCAAATCGGACTAGTATTTACTATAGACTATATCGGGGTTGTTGCTAATGACCTGAGACGCCATTGGTCGATGTTATGTTTTAATGTCGGGTAATTATACTGCGAACAGCCCATTTAAGGACCGGTGCTTGTCGTTGTGAGTCACGAGGACGTCACCCTCTCCCTTAAGGAGAAAAACTACCCAGTGCGTGAGGTACATCGCATGTACCACCCACGCACCCGCGCTTCTTATAATATGGTTCTCGTTCTCCTCGACCGGTCGCAGGAGGGCAAGGCCATCTTCTCACTCACTTCGGTGTGTGATCTCAACGGGGTCACCGTTGAGCCCCTACGCAAGACCCACATTCCTTCGCAGTGCCATAACTGCCAGAGTTATGGGCACTCCGCGAAGAATTGTCATCTTCGTCCCAGGTGCGTCAAGTGCCTGGGAGACCACGCCACGAAGGAGTGCGAGCGCACTCCTGGCACTCCCGATCCACCCAGCTGTATGCTCTGCGGTAACGCGGGTCACCCCGCGAATTATCGCGGTTGTCCCCGCGCGCCGTGCACACAACGTCCCCGTCAGGCGAGACAAGCGCCCAGGGCGCCTGTAGCCGCCGCCCGCCCTCCGCCTCCACCTCTCATGTCCGTGGAGGCCTTCCCGGGTCTGCCGGGCGCCTCCCACGCCCCGGTAACGCCCGCGCCCACGACCTCACCGCGCTCGCCACCCTCTGTGCCTATGGCCCCTGGGCTCTCCGACCTCAGCCTCAGGCCTCTTCAAGGCCTCTGGCGCCACCACCTAAGGCGACTCATGCTCCATCATCTCTCTCGGATAAGTTCGAATGGATGGTGCACCTACTCAGAGAGCACGATATACAGGAGGTTCTCGCCTTCTATGCCGTAGTCAAGGAGAAGCAGGGGCTACACCTTATCTCCGCCCTAGCGCATTTTCCGGCTATCGGAGCCACCATTCAGCGCCTCACCCGATCACCATCTTTTAAATATTAATTTTAAAATTCTCGGGAATTAATAAAATAAAACCACGCGGTCTTTGTCTCTCGTTTTTCAACGCGAGATCCCTTCGGACACAGCGCGATCTAGTAGCTGACTTTTTGCGCGATAGACAGATTGACGATTTTCTCATCCAGGAAACGATGCTAAAACCGAGTATGCGTAATCCGAGAATTGCGAATTACTGTATTGTTAGAAACGACCGTGTCACCCGCGGGGGTGGCACCTTAATTTATTTTAGGCGTTCGCTATATTGTATGCCGCTAGATCCGCCCGCGCTTACTCATATGGAAGTGTCAGTATGCCGTGTAGGTATGACGGGCCACTCTGATATTATTCTTGTCTCCGCGTACCTACCACCGAATAAAGTGTTGCTCGAATCCGACCTGCAGGCGCTATTTAATTTAGGTAACTCAGTTATTATAGCGGGGGACCTTAACTGCGGGAACGTCATCTGGAACAGTCCGTGTACCTCTCGTAACGGGAGGATACTCGACGAACTAGGTGAGGCTCTCGCATTTGACGTCATAGCCCCTCCGGAATCCACGCACTATCAAGATCACTGCCGACCGTCAGTTTTAGATGTAGCCTTATTAAAAAATGTCGCGTTTCCTGTACGACTCATATCAGTCGTACACGAACTCGACTCGGATCATCGCCCGGTTCTATTACAGTTAGGACAGAATTATGATTTTAGTCCGACGCCGATCAGAGTGGCCGATTGTGCGAAACTTAGTGAATATTTATATACAGTCGTCTAGTAGTTTAGACAGGACTCCGGACGTGTTGGTCTCCAAAGCCGACGCAGATTTGGCCATCGATTCCCTGGTTGATTATCTCCAGACCGCCGTCAGGGAGACCTCGAAAGAGGTACAAGCGGCAAACGAACGCCGTTTTATACTCCCTGATGACATGAGAGCATTGATCATGGAAAAGAATGCCGCGACTCGTGATCACGACGCTTACCCGACCCCTGAGAACCCCGAACGCTTACGTTTCTTACGGAAAGCAGTTAAGTCTCGTATTTCTGAGATCCGGGGTGACAGATGGTACAGGTTTCTGGAGGATCTCCAGCCGTCTCACCTGTCATTCTGGACCCTCACGCAAAAGTTTAAGTCCGATACAGTCATCCCAATGCTCTCCCTCGGTAGAGGCCCAGGGTTGCCTCCCGCGTTCGATAACACTGATAAAGCAGAATGTCTCGCCGCGAGTTTAGAGAAACAGTGTTCGCCAAACACTGATAATACTGATCCTTCCATCATAGAGTCGATCGAAACAGCCTTAGAGCATGCACTTGCGTCTCCTCCGGCGGATATCCTAACCCCAATAACGTTTGACGAAGTCTCGGCCGCCACCGAGCGTCTCAAACCTAGGAAGTCCCCAGGTCCCGATGGGATCAGGAACGAGGTTCTGAAGCTCCTTCCTGACTGCATCATAGCTCTACTGGTCTGCATCTTCAATGCGGCCATGTCCCAGGGTCATTTTTCAGCCGTCTGAAAGAGGGCCGCAGTGATAGGAATCCACAAGCCCGGCAAGAAAGCTACGCTTCCCGGTAGCTATCGCCCGATCAGTTTATTAGATACCTTAGGTAAACTCTACGAGCGGCTCCTTCTGAACCGTCTCCAGGTTACGATCAATGACCGTAGTTTAATACCGCCTGAGCAGTTTGGTTTTCGCGACAAACATACCTGTCCGGATCAAGTACTCCGCCTCACGGAGTACATCCTTTCTAATTTCAATAAAGATCCGCATCCGGAGCCGGATCCGCCCGTGAAAAGCACTAATCCGAAACGTACGATAGCAGTATTTTTCGACGTCGCCAAGGCCTTTGATAAGGTCTGGCACGAAGGGCTCACATACAAGTTAAATCAAGCCGGCATACCCGATAGGTTAGTTCACATCCTCCGCGATTATCTAGCCGATAGAACCTTCCGTTTTAGAGTAGACGGCGAACTCTCATCGCCTCGTCCGATACGCTCAGGTGTGCCACAAGGCTCAATACTCGCGCCCACCCTTTTCAACCTGTTCATCAGCGACCTACCTAAGCTCCCGGGAGTCGAGGTAGGTTGTTATGCTGATGATACAGTCATCTACGCCTCTGGCTGGCGGTCGAGTGTTCTCAGAGATCGCATCGAAGAAGCCGTTAGCACACTCGGTGATTGGTTTCTTCGATGGCGTATAGGTATTAACCCCGATAAGAGTGCCGCGATACTCTTCGATCCTAGAACTCGCGATAACAAGTTAAAGCCCATGAGGCTATATGATTCCGAGATACCTTGGACCACCGAGGTCAAGTATCTCGGCGTCACTTTAGACAACCGTTTAACGTTGGAGCCACATATCAAAAGAGTGCGAGACAAAGCCTCTATGGTCTTGGGTCGCCTCCATTATTTACTCTGTCAGAAGAGCAAACTGTCCCTCAAACATAAGTTCACAATATGTAATTCCTTTAAATATAACAAGCACAAGACGCGCCACTATAACTCAAAGGCAATTTCATTCAGGCATTAAGGCTTCCATGAGACAGGCAGTGCCTAGTTTGGGGCCATAGTTAAGGCTATACCATGTAAATATTCTGGAAATAAAGATATTTGTATTTGTATTTGTAAATATATAAAGTCTGTATTCGTCCGATTATGACGTATAGTTGTCCGGTTTTCGCCCACGTGAAGAATCTAGATATACTTCAGGTTTTGCAGACCCGGGCTCTGCGTAAAATCACCGGTGCTCCTTGGTTCGTCCGGAAGGCGGATCTCCACAGGGACCTGGAGATGCCGTCTATCCGGATATATAAAATCACTTACGAATAGCTATTTCGAGCGAGTCGCGAT
>JACEII010000032.1:3842336-3883213 GCA_014332785.1 Antheraea mylitta
TACGAACCCTTACCCAACGCTGGGCGTTATAAAAGACGTCCGCGACATATATTCACCGATTCTCCCGACTATATCACGTCAGCGAACGATCAGTACCAGCCTGTCCCTCGTAACAGAGCATTCTCACGCCCACGCCCGCGTAACCACAGATCGCGCCGCCGCGGTCTGGGGGTTAATTTCGCTCCCGCACACCCGATTAGGCCTCCCACGGCAGCGGCTCAAGCCTAGGTTCGATCCCTCGGTAGGGAGCCCTTGAGTGCGTTGCTTGCGCCATACGGTGACACACCCATACATCACTGCTACAACACTACACGATCACCTCCACACACGTGCACGCCTACACGCTACACATCTTGGTGGAAGGGATATTTTTGGTAATTTTTTTCCCCTTATCGAACTGCAAAACCCTCAATTTTTCCGACAAAAATACATGGAGGAGTTGTTGAGGCGGATATGCTTGGTACACATATACGTTTCAACAACTCAAACATATATGAATAGTTAGCTAGGTTAGCTAAGTCAGGTCGCGATTTTTGCATGCAACGGGCAACAGCCAAGCCGAGGTGTGCCGTGCACCCTTGAGCTGGTTGCCAATATAAAATCGGCTGAGTGCCTTAAGCGCTCGCCTTAGTAGTCCGGTGAAGCTGTTAAGACCTTGCTAGGTCAATAGCGTAGTCAGTTCGAGAAAAAAAAAAAGTTGTGACTCACTCTTTCGGTGGCCGTCGTAGTGTGCAGAGTAGCTCTGTCCGAACTCGTGTCGGTCATTTAAAACGTGATTGTTACAATTAATTCTTAACAGTTTATATCTAAAGTGACCAGTTCTATTTTGAGTAATCGAAAAATGTTCAAATTTCTAATAATATTAATAATCCTACTTTACTCCAATAGACTAGTTAGTTTCGATATAGGTTAATATTGATAATAAGAAATTTCTGCTTCGAAAAATATTCATAAGTTCAGTTTTGTTTAAAAGAATTTATACATGTATAATAAATATCCTTTTAAATATGCAAATGTCCATTATCACTCTAATCTCGGACTTATTTAACATATTTTTTATCTAACAATATCATGATAATGTTTAATACTAGTATCACAGATAAACAGATGACATTGTTACGTGCATAACATATTAAATGTTTTATTTCCTGCTGTTAATTATCAAGAGAAATGTTCCAATAACATTTCCACAAATAAAAAATAATTATATTTTATATAATTAGAGTAGCTATATAGTTAGAACCAGCCGCAGAAGTGAAAACTCAAAATAATGAAATTAATGTGTAGTCTTTTGAATGTTCATATTAATTATAGTATTAATGACAATATTCAAATTCAAACGTGTTTATTGAAATTTTAGCATTAGTGTGGTTTTCATATCTATTGGCATTCGGAACAATAATTATAAACAATTTTATAAAGTCTATTGGTCAATCAAATGTATGAGGAGCTGCAAAATACGGCCGGTCACGCTTACGTAGCATGTCATGACGCGAAATTATAAATTTATCTACTGCCAAAAATATCGCTCAACGCACCTGAAGATGTATTCACTTCAAAAAATTAACATCAAAGGCTTGCAAAAGCGCGGCAAACTTAATTGTAATATAGTAATGTGTTAAACAAATTTATAATTATAAAATAGATTGTTATAGGTGTTTTGTCAATGATAATATGTGGTAATTATGTGCTTATCAATTATTTATTTTCTGTACATATATGTAGAGAAACTATAATAATTAATTATAATATTTCTTTACTTTGTATAGTTGTTGGTCGTTAAAACAGTGACCAGGTACTCAAAGTATTTTATTAGATGGCGCTGTAACATAAATATTACATCCATGGTAAAAGTAGTTTCTTTTTACAGGTAAAATATATCTATTAAATTACATAGTGTAATGTAGTGTATTGTCTGTACCCATGTATTAAATTAAAAAAAATCTTTTTACAGAGCAACGCAATAGTTATTTTACAATTCCGTAGACATTTCAAAGTATTGTATTATCTTCTATATTATTATTATATATTGATATATACGTATATATATATAAATCAATTTCTGTTCGTTAGTCTCGCTAAAACTCGAGAACGGCTGGACCGATTTAGCTGATTTTGTTGTTGAAATGTTCGTCGTAGTCCAGGGAAGGTTTAGAAGGAAACTTATATCATAAGTTTGTGTATGAAAAATTTATTTACCGTTATTATTTGAAAATGCTAAGAAAAAGACGAGCTGAAATAGATCGTCGAAGTCAATGAAATGTGCTACGACCAACCTCACATGTAAACCGCACTGATGAACACCGAGAGACAGATAATAATAACATTCGTCGTGGTATGGCAGAATTGCGTTCTAAAGTGAATGATAATTAGGTAGACAAGCTTAGAATGGAACGATTTCGAGGACACAAAACACAAAAAATAGAGCAAGATGAAATGAAATCAAGCGTTATCGCAAAGGAGGGGCTCCTGTGAAAATGGATCGAGTAGCATGTCATTAGTTTCCCGGTTTCGAACATGGAAATTATACGTCGCATGTTCGCGCGTCGGAAAACAATTTTTTTATATATTTACACATTGGTGGTTTATGCGAAACTACATATATTGCGATCTATTGTTAAGTACATTGTGATGAGCTATGTCACGAAATGGAGACTATATTGGTAGAGAAATTGGGAAGGACAATATTGGCACATACCTTGTGTCATTTGCGGATAGGTTCGTTTTAGAGGCACAGCACGGGTTGTTCTTGTCACCACACTGATGTACACCATTGTATATAAAAGGGAATGTTGGCACGCACTATATGTAACGATGCAATTATCACTACTAAAACACTCGAACAGGCGAAAAATGCAACCGTGCAGGTCACGGTGCGGCGGTCGCTCCAGCGGTGCGTTAACGACTACTCTGTCCAGGGGTGCGCTAGAGACTGTTGTATTGCCAATGTAAGGATAGCGGGGTGGAAAGGTGACAGCTAATGCTAAACAATGTCGCGGCAAATTTAAATTCTATAAAGCGGCGCAACCACACATCTAAAAAAAAAAGAAAATATAGTTTATCAGAAAGCTTTAAATTGATTGATTGTATAACTCAGTTTATATTTAAATAAAAATGTTGTATGCACTGATGACTCCGATAAGTTTGGGTGTATCAGAACAGCGACCATGTTTTGCTCCATTTTATCAACCAGTGTCTAATTTTTGTTTGATGGAAATTTGTTCTTGAATTGATTTTTTGTAGCACTATAAATACGTTTTGTTTGGATTAAGAAATGACCACAATTTTCCAAAAGAAAAATGAAGCAATCTGTGGTTTTACTTTACAATTGTTTTACATTCAGCAAAGAGTAATAGTTGCAAGAACTCGGAGATGTCTTAGGTTGTCCTCCCGCACCATCCACATTTTGCGAAACGGTTATTACTACTTAATAATCTTAAAACTATTTGGATTTTGTTCCGAAACACTATTAGACTCACGTTATCTTTTCAAAGACATTTGATATAATTTTTTTATGACATTTTATAACAACCTATGAAAATGGCAAAGTCTGACATTACCGATCAAAATTTTCAGCCATTTTAGCGAAGAGAGAGTTTTCATTTTGTTAAGATAGGTGATACGAAGTACACCGGATCATCTAGTATATATTAAAAATATAGATTTCAAGTGTCTGTACTTTTTCGAATTTCGTGGAAAAAAATACAGATGTCTAGGAATTTTGAATATTTTTTATAAATATTTGTCTGTTTGTATGAACGCGTATCACTGCTAAAGTACAATTTGCAATAAAATCTCATCAAGAAAATAACTTAGTCTTTGTAACATCAAAGTCGGTAGACTCTATGAAAAGTTAATGTAATTTGAATGAAGGCTCGAGTAAAGTACGAGAGAAAGGTAAATAAGTACATGGACATTCAGATGATTTAATTAATCACTGTTTTTTGAAGTTATACTTCTTTTGGCGCGTTAGGGAAAAATGATAAGAGTAATTTTTTTCGATGCGCGCGCACACCATCAAAAAACGACGCCCTAAAGTTATTTACGTAGGGTTCCATGCAGACAAAATCGCGGGTACAGCTAGTATAAAATAAAATCAAATTTATCTTCCAAGAATTTGCTTTATTTCATTCAACGATTTCCCCTTTGTCTCCGGTACGAATTTGTACGTGAATAGGAATGCTACAATACACGAGCACGAGAAGATCCAAAACGTGACGTCACCACCGAGATATTTCACCATAGAACTGAAACCTGTAGCTATACCAAAACCTATAAACCAAGCAGTTGTCATGGATACAGCAGAACCAGTACTCCGCGCGTTGCCATGAAACATCTCGCCTACTAATGCGCTGGGCATCGTGCCAAATCCTGAAAAATAAAAATTGTTTTATTAACTTCCGTTGTTCAAGTTTTCTTTCTGTTATATGAAAGAGATTTAATTTACATTTCATTAATTTCACTTCTCACACTACTACACATCTATCTTAGCATTCGCATCACTGCCACAAGTAATCTTTTTCATCCATCTATTTCGTAAACTAACACTTGGATTCATATAACATGGCTGGACTTATAATAGTTTTAAAGTCATTTAGCATACGTTTACTATTTCCTATAATAAGGTAAAATATAATACATATATACTAGTTATATTAAAAATGTACAAACCGGTTTCATAGGAGAAAAAATACATGATGAGAGCCATCAAAGGAAGCCAACCGATCACATCAGTGACTGGACTATTTATACGTTGTAAAAAGAAATAAATTCCCAGGATCAACTGTAACAAACATAGTTTTTTAGAATATAAACTTCTGTTATCAATGCCTAAATTTACTTTGTTTTTAAAACAAATAGTCGCCTTCTTGCACAATACTTGTACTAATTCAGAATTTTTGGTGAATATTAATGTACCTAAAAAATTACCAAAATTTCTGTTTGGTGTATTTTAATGACCAAATCTTTGAACCGATCGCCATGAAGCACTGGTGTAAATATAGATTAGGACATAGGATCTTATTTTTAGTATAATGATAAGATATAAACACAGCTGTTGGAACTTGCTAGTAAAGATATAAACTGAAAATAATTCTTGAGACAACAAATTTCACTGAACCTTCTATTTTAACAGCTATATCCGAAAAATAATTCATATGGTTTTAATTAATAGAAACATGCCAATTAACCAAACTAAATATCTACTTAATATGAATTGTGAGAAAATTGACATGCCCATTGTCTTCATTGTAGGATTCATATGTTTTATTTCTTCCTTGTACTTTTACTACTGAAATGTCAGTATATTTTAGGACTTTCTGGACAAAATACTAAATCTGGTTAAACATTGTCATGTATCAAGTGTAATCTGAAATACGAGATTAAATAAAAAAAAATTCAGAGAACCATACCAAACTTAAAGCACAGAACACAGTGGATACTAGAAGTAAAATCCTTCTTCCTGCTCTCTCGACTACACCGGGAGCTATCATGCTTGCTATTAACCTTGTAGCACCGACGATTATGGTTGCTAAGTCTGGCCTAAAAATGGTTAACATTGGTTATCTTGCGGTGATAGTTATCGTAAGATGTTTTGGAAGTAATTCGGTATTAGAAATAAGTATTTGAGTCAAAAATACAAATTATAAACTTGTATTAGTCTAATACCTTAAATTTCTAACTTTTTTCTTATGAAAATTTTTTTTTAACCATTTCTGTTGAAAATTACTAAAAGTTGGAGTTGCTTTTTCTCTATATCTATTTTCCGCTATCTAAATGGTTCCGAAAAATTCAATAAAATTTAGGTTATAAAATATTATTTATACTAACCTAATTGAAGAACCAGCTAATTGGAATATAGTCGTAGTAAAGAACAGTACAGCTGCTATTCCGCTCAATTGCTGTAGCGTGCAGAGTGATAAAGTGATGAACAAAGATTTCCTATTAGCTTTAACTGTGAAAATTTTTTTCCATGCTTTCCAGCTACGACCTTCGGTCGGCTTTGTACCGTTGACTGATTCGAAAATATTTTCTAAATCATCTAGTCTTCCGAGTATGCGAAGGACATCCTTGGCTTCAGTTTGTTTACCTGTCGAAGAGTTAGATGTTGTTAGAATATTTCTAACATTTTTAAAGCATCTACGATTTTTTTTTCTTCAAGCTTATAAATACTAAAGAATTATTGTAATAATAAATATTGGTGAATAAAAAATTGATGAGTTTTAATATTTGACAAGGATGCGATAAAAACAAGTCAAAACCATATGAAGTTAAAACCAAAAATGCTTTATTCAATTTAAGCCCTAAGCAGATGCTTATGAACGTCAAAACTACGATCGGTCCTGAAAGCAATACAGTAATCGAGAAGAACCGGTAAAGCTCGATCGTTTTTTTTTTAAGATTTAAAACGTTACAATCCTTTTTAGTGGTACGCATAGAGAGAGAGATGCCAATTCCTAATATGACCATCGCTCACATAATGATCCAACTTATAAAAGCCTTTTGACAACAAGACCTGTTTGGCATGGTGCTTAAACTCACGCTCCGGCAAATCGGTAATATGGTTTGGGACTTTATGTAAAACCTAACATCTAAGTAGCTGTTACTCGTCTTACTAAGTCTGAAACATTGGATGACCAGTTTGTCATAATTTCTAATTTTTAAATCATTGTTCTTTACCGAAATCCAACTTTTCTAAGTGTTTACGGACATATATTAAATGATCAAGATTGTATTAAGAAGGCAAAGTTAAGATACCAAAGTCCTGAAACTTAATCTTTGATGATCTATAGATATTATGAATAAATAGGTGGGTGACCTATCAAAAATTACTATTTTCCTTTCTGTATAAAAATAAGATAGATACAAATTCATACCTTTAATAGCATAATACACTGGTGATTCTGGTATGAAAAGTATCCCAATAACATGCAAAATGTTTATTATCAGTACTATATAGCCCGTAGCTGCATATGAAACAAATGGCCCAATAGCGTACGCAGCTAGAGTACCAGATATACCCACTATGGAGGTTGATGTCAGCATTATTCCTCGAATATTCGTTGAACTGTAATAATATATAATTGAGGAACCTGAGATAATGCAAGATTCAACATTGGAAGTACCTACTTCGATTATACGGACAACTAATGAAAAGCAGTAAAGTTTGCATTGATGTATTTTAGGCCCACAATGTATTCCACCGGTAGTATCTCTACTGTTACTTTGGTACAGCTATACCTATGAACATAGCGTTGAACGCTTTTAACATAAATAAAGTAAGATCGAACGTGTACAAATAGATATAATCAGAGGTAGTGAAACAGTGAACTCAAGCCAACCATCTATTCCTGTATTTTCTTTTTGAACTGACTATGCTATTGGCCTTGCAAGATCTTTACAGCTTTACCAGACTACATCTGTTCATGTGTTCTGACAGTTGCACTTAAGAGCCTGTCCCCTCTAAGTTTATTTTCGATTGCTAAACAATTTATAAAGTACATAAAAAAAATAAACCTGGGCGACAGAGCTTCACTCTATTGGGTTTGAATTATTGCTATTGGATGTAAGCTGGAAGTATTCGTATTCAGATAATAACATATAGCGCCATCTCACGATATTTCAGGTACCAGTAAATTATCATCTATGGGCAATAATGCATGTCTAACAATATTCATGACATTAACACAGAAACAAATTATTAACCGACCAAAATTAGAGGTTAGATTCCATACAAAGTTGCACGAATTGACGTATTCTAATGACTTTACTGACATCTAAATTGTTTGATCTATACTCTAGTAAGAGTTCCTGCTGTTAAACCTTATACAGAAAGTACCGCTTTAAATTTTATGTATTTCTTTAATATATTTTCATCACACAAAAATATACTTACGAAATTTCACCAACGTAAACCAAATTACTGACTGTCACCATGCCCATGCCTAAGCCGCTTATCAATCGTATCGCGAATACCATGGCCACGTTCTTTGTTGTCACAATGAGTATTATAGCAATCAGATTCAGTAAACCACCGAAGAATAGGCAAGGCTTTCGACCAATTATATTTGAAAGATAACTCGGTATATACGGTCCTAAAAAAAGAATACTAGATTTTTTTTAAGTATGTACATATGATGACACTAAAATTCTAGTGTATCATTTTAAATATGATCATACCTAGATATTAAATATGTATTTGAACATAACAGGAAAAGATATTAAGTATATTATGTTATATACGAAACTACTTCATACTATGGCAGAATCAATAAATGATGTACCATACTGAGACTTAATAAAGTTGAATAAACATACAAAAATGGAATGTTTTTTTTTTTTCGAAATGACTACGCTATTGACCCATCAAGGTCTTAACAGCTTCACCGGACTACGTTAAAATGGAATGTAATTCACATGCATCCTGCGTTTGCTTTATTGAAGCGAGTTGAAAAGGTGCGCTTAATATTATTGTACTATTTTTTTAAGTAATTACTGCACATGTCCCAGTAAGGTCATTTCTCTTTGATCAATTTTGTGATACACGAACAAAATAAAATTCGCCGAAATCAGTCAATCCGTTCTTACAAAATATATGAGTAAATAAATTTTCGTCACTTTTTATTTTGCTAGTTTTTCTAATATTTGTTTGTTGATGATACTTAAAAGCATGTCAACAACCATTGCGTAGTTCAAAAGAAACTTAAAGAACTGAGGGAGCATATGAACAGACATGAAAAGCGTTGTTATTTTATTCAATTTAATAACAGTAATACATACCAATAATAGCCCCGATGTACAGTAGAGAACCAATCATCGAAGCCTGAAAGTCTGTAATTATTTCAGGGAGGGGGGTTTGACTCGAGTCCTGAAGTTTTGGTATTATCGGCGCTGACCATCCTACGCTGTATCCATCTATAAACTGTCCAATATTTACTGAAATGCCAAAAACAATGTAAGTAGAGTTAGTAAAGTGGTATTGGTTATCTGGAATTCTTATCTTATATATATACATAAAAATCAATTGCAGAATGTATGTATACACATCATTTTAAAACGGCTGCACCTACTTGACTAATTAAGTGATTATACCTTAGTGAGAGCGCTGGAGGCACACCTCCCATTCCCTCTTCCCCCCCTTCACTCCTCTCCCCAGAAATACATGTTGGCAACGCACTTGCAACTCCCCTGGTGTTGCTAGTGTCTATGGACAGCGGTGATCACTTAACATCAGTAGACCCACCTGTTTGTTGGTCTCCTACAATATAAAAAAAACTTTTTTTTGGAGTGAAACTTTTTTTAGGTGTGTTAAGCGGTATTTTTGGTTGGAGATAAATTTATAATTTCGCGTCACGACATGCGACGTAAGCATGACTCTCCCCTCCCCTCCTCCGCCCCTCCCGCAAACGCAGGTTGGCAACGCACTTGCGACTCACCTGGTGTTGCTAACGTCTATGGATGTTTAATATCTATGAATTATATTGATCTCCTAACTTGTCCTGATAATTTTAAACTATATTTGACTTGATCAACTCCACACTTCGAGATATTTGAACAAATATATTTTATAAATACTCGAAGAATAAGAAGAAAAAAATGTCTGACATATTATATAGAAGATTTGGTAGTTACGCTTTTACCTTGGACGTAAAATAAAACAGACTAAAAAATACATAAGAACTATCCGTATTGACAACTTCAAAATTGGCAAAAGTAACGACTTGAAAATTAAGACAAAAAAGATGGTTAAAAAAACTTGAGAGGTGTCAAGGGACACCCGTATGGAACGAAGTTCCTTTCGATTAATTAGTGAAGGAATTGTAATAAAATTTTATTTTTTTATAAATTATAATAATATTTTTATTATTATTAACAAATATAATGTTATATAAACTTAATCAGTAGAGATTTTCCCGTCAGAGAGGTACATAGAATGTACTACCCCCGCACGAAAGCTCCTTACAATTTAGTGCTGGTCATTCTCGACCGCACTAAAGAGGGGAAAGCTATCTTTTCTCTTTCGTCTCTATGCGGCCTCACCGGTATTACCGTTGAGCCCCCGCGCAAAACGTTCGTACTCTCACAGTGTCACAACTGTCAGGTGTACGGACACTCCGCCCGCAATTGCCACCTGCGTCCCAGGTGCGTAAAATGCCTCGGAGATCACTCCACTAGGGAGTGTATCCGCACACCGACCTCCTCCAAGCCTCCCAGCTGTGTCCTTTGCGGCGCGACCGGGCACACCGCGAACTAACGCGGTTGCCCCCGCGCCCCCCGCACTCGTCGGAATCGCGATCGCAGGCAGGTCTCCCCGTCCAGGGCGCCTGCCGCTCCCGTTAGGCCCCGACCTCCGCCTCTCAACTCTAGAGAGGCCTTCCCGAGCCTGCCAAGCACATGTCGTGCGCCGGTAGCGCCCGTACCCGCGCCTAGCGCACCCCTCCGCCCCGCGCGGGCCCCTCAGGCCCCGTGGGCCCCTAGGATTGCGCCTCAGCCTATGCCTCGTCCTCAGGCGTCTAAGCCTCCACAGGCGAACACCGCAGTCACCTCCTCTCTATCTGGCATGGTCTGCCCAGCTCCTTGTCTTCCACGAGATCTCAGAGATCTCAGCGTACGATGGGTCGCTAATGACCCCAAACAGGGCCCCATTCGCGCGATCGCGAAGTTTCCCGCCATAGCGCTAACGATTCAAACGCTTGCGCGTGCCGCAGTCGCGAAATAATAATAATGTTTTAATATAAGATAGAATAAACTCGCGTGTTTATGTCTATCTTCCCCTAAAATCGTTAAACGATGTCGTCATTTTAGTTATATTTTTAGATTCCGGCTCGGTGCCGTTCTATTTTTAGATCCCGGCCTAAGCGCCCCTCGTTTAAATTGTAAATTCGACCTCTTTTAAACTTTCTATTTTTATCTGTGGCCGGCCACATCGCGAATCCCTGTCCCATGCGTCATGGGCAGAGAACTATCGTTTCTTTAAAATTATGACGCGTACACTTGCTAAACACACAAAATGTGTAGATTATAATGCATATGACTTGGTTAGCACAATAATAAAGAGAGGTTATAGTGCGTACTTGCTAAAAATACAAAAGCATTTATTATTATCTGTATATAATCTCTACTTACCTAACTCCATCCGCAATATCCGGAACTTGTGCAGAAACACTGTCAGGATTCATTATTATTATTATTTTTTATTATTTACAAAAAATCTATATACACTCAACAAAAATAATCGTCGCGACATCACACTGTTCAATGCGAAATAGAAATGAAAATATCTGGCTTGCTTTCTATAAGAGAGAGAGACAGACAGAGAAACATGCGACGCCGCACAGCTTACAATAGCTTACTATAGCAAAAAATGTCGTTACAACTTTTCGTAAGAATTTTTTCCGTCTAGCCCCCTTTCACAACGCGCGATAAGGAACTTCGTTCCAAAAATTTACGAAATATTATGTAGAAGATTTGGCGCATATACCTTTATATTAACTTGAACATAGAATAAAACTCACTAAAGAATATACGAGAACCACATATATTGACAACTTCAGAATTGGCAGTATGGATTAATTCCTTCGCCTGTCCTATTGGACGAATATTATTACTACTGTCTATGAAAGACCTCCTATGATTTAAAAAAAACAAAAACACGTGGCAGGGTCACTATAGTACTAAGTTTTCAAAGGTTCAAGAAAATATTTGGCTTACCACATATATATATCTAGTGTAGTATGAATGAAATTAAAACATGAATACTTATGTGCGTGTGTTATCAAAACAAATGATATTAATATCCCATTGGGTTGACCTTACTAAGATAACCTAACCGTATTTTAAATTATTGTATCAAACTGATAACTACTTTCTCCAGTATAACCTTGTTCTTATTTTTTTATACTAATATTATAAAGAGGTAAAGTTCGTGAGTTTGTGAGGTTGTAGGAGGTAATATTTGGATTTACTAAACCGATTTTGAAAATTCTTTTACCAATAGAAAGCCTAGGCTATATATTAACCCGAAAACTGAAAGAACTTCTTGTGGTAGTCGGATTTGTAAAGTAAATCGGAGAAAAAACAGTCGAACAAAAATGTTTCTTACGGACGCTGCCTTAACAATGAAAGATATATGATTGAGTTTTAGAGAAGAGTTGCAGAGCTTGATAATGCCTACAAAAAATTAAGCGACAGCATCTATCTAACTTTTATATTTAAGTCACAAAAAGTAATTTTTTATATGAGAAAATCGTTCTGATGTTTTTTTTTGTTTTCGAAATGAAAACGCTATTTCCCTGGAAAAGTCTCTACAGCTTCACCGAACTACTGAGACGAGCGCTAAAGGCACTCAGCCGATTTGGGATCTTTGGATGACTAACTCAAGGGTGCACGGCAAAAATCACGACCTATCTTTTTTTTTTCTTACCTGGGGAAATCCCTTATGGATACCCACCATCCCGGGAGAGAGGGTAGGTTATGTCCGACTCGCACGGACTAAAACCCCACGGTGTACGTCTTCCGCTATGGTTGGGGCAGCACAAGATCTCTATAGACTTCATCGTGCCGCCCCGGCGGTTGGCCCAGCATCAGAAGTGCCGCCGCCGGGCCTCGTCTTGTAAGGAGACAGCCGGGTACACACCGGCCGCCTCCTCCGTCCGCCGGACCCGTGCAATGAGAAGATGGAGCCCCCCGACCCATCTTCCCTGGTTCGGTTAAGGTGGGAGGTGGCGGTCAAACTGCCGCCTCCTCCTGCCTGTCCTTTGTTGGCGGAGACGGCCACTGTGTGGGTCTTGCTCACGGACCCTCTCCGCCGCCTCCTTCTGCGAGACGACCTCTTCGCAGAAGGAGGCCATAATATTCCATACATCCTCACTGCCGAGCATAGCTTTTACGACGCTCGGCAGCGAGAGATCACCACCTACCGCCGCAGCCAGAGTGTGGCGCCGCTTCTCCCACGCAGCACACGACCTATCTGAGCTAACCTAAGGTAAGCTCTCTAGACATATGTATATGAGTTATTGAAACATGCATGTGTACCAAGCATGCGTGCCTCAACAACTTCTATATGTATTTTGTGTCGAAAAAATCCTCTAAACTATATAGGATAGGATAGAGAAAAATAAAGGTATTACTCTTTGTCGTTTATTTCTCTGAAAAAGAAAAACAGCGTGCAAGCGTGTAGGCGTGCACGTGTGTATAGGTGATGTATGTGATGTTGTAGCAGTGATGTAAGGTTTTGTGTCACTGTATCGCGTGAGCAGCGTACTCAAGGGCTCCATGCCGAGGGAACGGACCTAGGCTTGAGCCGCTGCCGAGGGGAGGCCTAATCTGCTGTTAAGTGATGTTTATTGTTCATATTATCAACAATAATTATGAATTCTTAACTAAATACATAGCACTCAGTACTAATCAATTCACACTCGTATCAATTAATTACAAGTAAAAATGTTTACCGCCATGTAAATGGGCACGGATCAGTTAGTTGTAGATTAAATTAAATCTTAGTGTTGTCATATTATGAACTTCCTTGGATCTAGGGTAATTTATTATATAGACAACTAGATGGAAGAAACGTAATTTATTTCAATTCGTTAGCTACTTTTTCATTTAGTAGGTACATCGTGTATATTGTTATGATTAGCTGTGCCCGCGACTTCGTCTGCGTAGAAGCTTATATAAAAAACAGTAGTCAATAAAGTCATCTGAATGTATTAATCCCATTTACTTGTCTACTTTTCTCTCGTACTTACGCCGCGTCGTCATTAAAATTACAACAACTTTTGATAGAGTGGACTGATTTTAATTAAACAAAAACTAAGTTACTTCCGAGGATATGCTTTACAATTTTCTTTCTGAAAGTTTACCATGAATCCAGTACTTTAGCAGTGATTCGTGTTCATACAAACAGACATTTCCAAAAATGATAGAAGTTGAAGTGATCGCGCGACGCTTGTAATATTATGGACTACTCGACAATGGCAGTAATAATCTGAAAGGTTGATTGGCAAAAATAAAGTTTAAAAAAATCGAGAAGGAGATTTTGGTGGGATCTTGGAATGTCATGTAGTGGACTTTATATTTTATTCATAATCTTGCTTTATTTGGCTCTATACTTTGTAATATTATATAATTTTATGTAATATATTTTGGTTATTGTGCACAACTGAAGTGGATCGGAAATAATACCACGGAGTATGGATTCTCATTTGCCACAAAAACTCCCTGGAAAGTTCTAACAAAACGGCCACCATCTTGTTAGTACATTGAAATGATCGCAGGAAACTTGTAATACCACACCTGCTCGTCAATGGCAGTAATAATCTACGAAAGTAATTGGTTGCCAAGAATAATTGCATAAAAATTAATTACACTAATTAATTAATAGACTTAATTGCATATTTTAAATTTTATTTTATATTTAAAAACAATATAAATCCATTCAACTCGTATTTTATATTTGGAAAAATATATTCAAGGCAGTTGAAAATAAACACAGGTGGAAGGCTAAATAATTAAAGAGTTTGAATGTATTTAAATCTTATACCTCAGAAATAAGTGCTATTATTATTAATATATAAAATAAGGATAATATTAAACATGCAACAACATGTACAGTGTGTGATTTATAAAAATAGAATTTAATCGCGACGTGTCTGTTAGTGACATGTTTTATTCAAAATCAAAAAACATTAAAATACTTTTTTTTTGAACTGACTACGCTATTGACCTAACAAGGTCTTAACAGCTTCACCGAATTACTAAGGTGAGCACTTGAGGCACTCAGCCGATTTTATTTGGGCAACTAGCTCAAGGGTACACGGCCCACCTCGGCTTGGCTGTTGCCTGTTACATGCAAACTCGCGACCTATTTTAGCTAACCTAGCTAACTATTCATATATGTTTGAGTTGTTGAGACGCATATATGTACCAAGCATACACGCCTCAACAACCCCTCCATATATTTTTTGTCGGAAAATTAGAGTTTTTTCAGTTCGATAAGGGAAAAAAAACCCTTCCACTTCCAGTTAAAAATACGAAATATATAACGGTAAGATGAAGATCGCCTGATTAATTAGTCTTTATGGAATTGTAAATTACACGTAAGATTAGGAAGAAGTAGAACCTAAAGTGTATGTGTAAAGGATTAACCTTTTATTTGGCAGAGTTATACGGGTATAACATTGATTTTGAAAAAATCTAGCGCTGTTATTTGTAGTTAAATATAGCCTTTTTATATTAATCGATTGGCAAAATCTTATTTAGCAGAAATAATTTTTCATATGGTAATACTTAAATCAGTAGTGCTTGAAATCAAGATGACTCCGAAGGGGTCCACTGCGTCTGCGATACGGGTAGGTTTATGGATTATTTATTGATGTTTTTATGCAGGGTGGGTGATTTACTGGCCTTGAATGCATTGAATATTATCATAAATAATAGCAAAGAATAGTTTTTGAGTGACTAAATCGCATACCAGTTATTCTATAACCACGAACATTTGTGTGTACTATGGGTATGGCGCTGCCAATTAGTGAGTGAAATAGTCTAAATGTGCTATGTTATACCCGTAGTACATTGCCAACTGACGAACATGATACATTCATATTTTTTTTATATATTTCTTTGGGTTTATTGCTTTATGGTGTTTGTATAGCATGTTTTCTTTTTCGTTTGTCTTTGCACCAGACTCGCGCTCATAAGATTTTGGCCTAGTTCCTGCCGAAAATGCTTGCTCTGGTGATAGTGCTTCTGATGATGAGCTTGATTGCATCCCACCAACGCCTTCGTATGTCAGTTCTGACCCATCACCACTGACTCTGATAATGATTCTGATCATACTAGCCTTGGCAACATATGAAGAGATGGCATATTCAGCCTAGGAACAATAAGGCCAAACAGGTTCAGAGGTTGTCAAGACGTGATACCATCAGATAAAGAGATGAAAAAGAAGGAGAGGGGCCGTAATGTTTAGGCTATTTGCAACGTAAACAAGTCAGCAGTTGTGAAGTGGAACGACAATAAAGTAGTAACATTGATCAGTTTCTTTGTGGACTTTCAACCCGTTCAAAAGATAAGACGTTATATAAAAGAAAGGCCAAACTGGACGTTGATACTTCCATGGACGTCTCCAAGTAGTAAAGTATATACAATAAGCATATGGGTGGAGTTGGTTCGTCTGATTTGCGGATATCACAATACCGATCACCTTACAAGAGCCGAAGATGGTACACAGCAATATTTGCACAGTTATTGGATATGTGCATCAACAATGGGTGGCTATTGTATAGACGAGATGAGAAAGAAAAAAAGTCGTTGAAGCAGTTTCGGCTGGAATTGTTTGAGGCTCTTTGTCTTACGAACAAGTCTTCCAAATCTCGAGAGTCTAGGGACAAGGTAAACGTTGACGCAAAAATAAAAAATCCCACAATTCCTAGACCCGTTGATAGTGTTCGGTACGACCCATTTGGATATTTCCGTGAATGCACTGAAAACCAAGCCCGTTCTAGGTTTTGCAAAGCAGGTAGAACAAAAGTGTATTGCATCAAGTGAAATTTACATTCATGTTTCACAAACTGGACAAAATAAAAGGAATTGTTTTCGTGAATTTCATACCAGATAGTGAACCTATTTGGTATGTGTTTGTCCTAGTTGACGTAAAATTTGAAGTTCACGCAAAAACAGCTCAAAGCTCACGGATATATTATGTAACTTTATGAAGAAAAAAACAAAATATATAATGAAATGTTTTACTGATATTTTGGCTATGTAATACCTGTAGTACACCCATGAGCATATTTAATTTGTCGCGTAATTGGCAACGTCATACCAGTAGTACATAGGTTTTCGCGAAATCTATAAACACTGGGATTTTTATTTTATTTCTTATGACCCCCTGAGAAGACCATTAAACGAGAAAAATCGAAAAAATTACATATTTCAGAAAAAAAAATCTCTGCCAATTAAAGGGTTAAACCTATTTGGGCTGAACAATCGCTATCAGATCAATGAGCTTTGGCTACCTCAATTCGAAAGCGTATACAATTACGTATAAAAATAATCGAAATGGCAACTAACACAACATAAAAACCGAACCTCGGCTTGGACTGTTGCTTCGTATGTAATTCCATGAATTGAAGCCAATAATATAATCATTGACATACAAAAACCAGTACACAGTCTCAAAAAAAAAATTGCGCTCACAACTGGCCGCAAAAACTCCCTATAAACATACGTGGTTACAGTTATGCGATAAATTTATGTTTTTGCAAATTCAACCTTACGTAAACGATTTAAAGATGTTTTTAAGGAGGTTAGCGACGCGAGACTATTGGCATTTACTGGATAATCCAAAAATATGAATTTTTTTGTTTTCTCGAACTGACTACGCTATTGACCTAGCAAGGTCTTAACAGCTTCACCGGACTACAAAATTATGAACTCATTTTTGTATGCCTGTTTTAAGGTTAAGTGGGTATCTTGAGTTTTTGTAGCAAACTGACCATTGAATTTGGCACCCATTTAAATTACACTTCTTTATCGTTGAATTCAACAACCAAGGCATATCATAATATTGAACTTGGCTCTCAATTCACAATTGTTTTATGATGAAATTCTGTTTACAATAAATTCAAACGTTTCAGCCTATTTGCCAGAGAAGATGACATACTCGAGTGCTACAAGTGTTACGTCATATATATTGTAAGCTAGTACATGCTAATGTAAGTATAACGCGCACTTCTATCTAAACTAATCATTCATAAAGAACACCTTGGCTGCATAAAAATTATGAAGACATTTAATTTCAATGTTGCTAACTGAACAATGAAACACCTACTTCTGTAATTGGTACGATAATTATTATGTCAGTTTTGTCTCCAACATTACCATAAAACATACAAACTTTTTAAGTATTTTTTATATCATAGGAGGCAAACGAACAGGTGGGTCACCTGATGTTAAGTGATCACAACCGTGCATAGATAGGAACATCAGAGGAATCGCAAGTGTGGCTCCCTGCCCTAGGAGCTGGAGGCGAAGGTCCTTGCCGTTGTGTACGAATACACGGTGACGAGGAAGCGTAGTGGGGAGCCTCCAGCTCCCAGGGAGATAGAGGCAAGGTGGCAAAATTTGAGGGAGGTGGCAGTTTGGAGATGGATGCAGGATCTGGCGGACGCGCGCTATGTGCGCTATACCATAGACGCCGTCCGCCCTGTTCTGCAGGAGTGGATGGGACGAAAGTGGGGCTTCCTGACATTCCGGATGGTGCAAGTACTTACCGGGCATAGTTGCTTCGGGTGGTAACTGCACCAAATCGCACGCAGGGAGCCTACCGCCGCATGTTGTTCGGCGGCGGTAGGAATGGGGAATTTATCGCTGCCGAGCATGGCCGAAACCACGCTTGGCAAGCTATGGCCTCCTTCTGCGAGGAGGTTATTTCACAGAAGGAGGTGGTGGAGAGTTCCCGCGGAGCAGACCCACTAAGTGGTCGTCTCCGCCAAAGGGGAACCGGCAGGAGGAGGCGTTGCATTGCCCAACTCCTCTCTCCCCCGTAGCCGGATCTGAGGGGATGGGCTCATCTCCTCATTGCACAGATCCAGCGGACGATGAGAGGTAGCTGGTGTGTACGCAGTCTACCCCTCTATAGAGAGGAGCTCGGTAGCCACCTTCCGCCGCGTGCATCGTTGGGGCGGCTATCCAAGGGGAATAGCATAGACCGATCTCTTGCCGACCCAACAATTACGGTCTGTCTGTACATCGTGGGGTTTTAGTCCGTGGGACTCGGACATAACCCACCCTCTCCCCCGGGAGGGTGGCATATCCATTAGAGATTTCCCCACGTTAAAAAAAAGGAGTCGCAAGTGCGTTGTCAGACTGTGTTGATGGTGAAAGGGAAAGGGAGAAGGAAGGGCAGTAGAGAGGAGGAGGTGTTCTTGTGGCGCTGTCACTAACTGAAAGAAACGCAATAATGCAAGCATTGTTATGTCACGTCGGTTTTCTTTGGGATAATGGTACTACCCCGGTCGAGCCAGCCCATTCATGCTGAAACCAGCTCTACCACCTTTCAAACATCATAAAATCATGGTAGGACTATCCTAATGTGTTATTGACAATGTATTCTTATGTATGTAAGTAGCAGTAGTCAAAATGTGTTTATTTAAATAAATTTTGTTTATTCTAAAACTGTTTGAATTGAATAATTCAACACATTTTTTGTACTAATCGGGTTTCACTAGGCAACCGTGGGTATTTAAGCTTGAAGGTTTTGTTTTATCTTTATTGTATTATCGGTTTTAGCATGAATGGATCGGCACGTCTGGGTTAGCACCACGCTCTCACAGAAAACCGACGTGAAGTAACAGTGCTTGCATTGTTGCGTTTCGATCGGTCAGTGAGAGCGCCGGAGACCCATCTTCCCTCCCCTCTCCTCTCCCATCGCCTCCCCTCTCCATTTCCTCAAACATAGTTTGGCAACGCACTTGTAACTCCGCTGGAGTTGTTAGTGTCTATGGACGGCGGTGATCGCTTAACAACAGGTGACCCGCCTGTTCGTTTGCCTCCTATAAAAATATACAAATTTCTGTGTGTTAATTAATTAATTAATTACCTTTTTAATTCACACATATAGTCAACAATATCTATCGGAGGTTGTACCGCGATGTACTTTTTGGAATCCATCAATATTTAATTATTTTAGCTGGTCAGCATTATCGGCTGACGGTGAAGAAGGACGTCTTCAAAAAACCTGAACCTTTATTTATATTATAGTTTGCAAACGAACAGGCGGGTCACCTGATAGTAAGTAATCACCGCCGTCCATAAACACTAGCAACACCAGAGGAGGCGCAAGTGCGTTGCCAACATGTGTTGGGGGATGGGGGAGAAGGGAAGAGGAAATGGGGAAGGTGAGGAGAGGTGAGCCTCCAGCGTTCTCAATGACCGAACGAAACGCAACAATGTCACTTCACGACGGTTTTCTGTGATGATGGATGGTACTACTTCGTACGAGCCGACCAATTCATACTGAAAGCAGAAATAACTTCAACGTGGCTGTATAGCTATCTAGCTATAAAGTCGTTCGCTGAAAAACGTAATGAATGGAGGCAACTTGTTCAGGAAAGAACAAATACATTCGAGGATCGAAGAAGGCGTGACTTAGACAATAAACACGAACACCTCAAAAGTAAACCTGTCCTTTTTGTCCTCGTAAATTTACAGCTAAAATTGGGTACTTCAGTCATCTACGAGCTACACCCCAGCTCCTGAGTTTGGTCGCTGTAGCCGAAATCGGCTAGGAAGTTATATATAGCTATCTGTATTAGGAGATATTACAACTATTTTCGCATATTTATTATATATTTTCGCTTTATTCTACGTTTGTAGAAAAAACGACACTAACAATAGAAAAAAGGTATTTCATACAAAGAAATACAGACAACAAATATGAAGAAACAAAATGTTGACTATAGCTAACTCCAGGGTGTCGGTTTTCCGTGACGGTGCGCGAGCGCATGGTAATAACTTCAGGGTGTCGGTTTTTCGTGAGGGTATGCGGGGTGCATGGTAATAACTTAAGGGTGTCGGTTTTTCGTGACGGTGTGCGTGCTGCATCGTAAAATTTACTCTCGTCACTATTCCCTAACGCGTCAAAAGAAAAAAAAAACAGTCGAGGCAGTCATAAGGACTGATATATATTAATAGAAGACTCAAATCAATGAAATGAATGTGTTGTTTTTTGAATTTTCAAATTGATTATAGTGTAAATAAGAATATTTAAATTTCAAAATTTTATAGTTCAGTGAAGCTGTTAAGACCTTGCTAGGTCAATAGCGCAGCCAGATCGAGGGAAAAAAATATCTGTGACCTATTTACCAGATTCGTTAATATTTGCATGGATTTTTTAAATAATTACCAAAAATTATACTCACCGCACGCCACCACCAAAATCTGCATCCGTATGAAGGAAGCCATTGTAAAAAAAAGAATTCGAATTTAACCCGAACACTTAAATGAATTCGAGTTCACTGAAATAATATTTATTAAATAAAATATATGAGAGAAAAATAATAATGTAGTATTTTTTTTTACTTTACATACGTATATTTAAGCCACTACCCACGTACTGTGTGAATACATCGGAGAGAAGATAACTTTGACTTGTTCGATGACAACAAAGTAATCGAATATATTCACAATATATTTATCCAGTTGTTGTTTTGGCTAAACAAAGTCACATAGTTTTTAGTCCACTCGTCTTAATATAATTATGCAAATGCAGTAGAGTTTCGCTCGACGAAACTACTTGTTTGACGGCTAATCTTGAAAGTTGAGACCACTGCTTTTTCTTAAAAAAAAACTTTCTGCTAAACGTTTACGTAATTAATACTAACCACTATTATACTAAATGATAAGCACGTAATAAAAAATACAAACTATTAAAAAAATGAACTAGAATGTCCTTGAACCCACTTGGACACATCTAGTTTTAGATTCTCATAAACAACAATATCTTGATAAATAATAATAAAGAAATAAAATCTAATAGATTTAAATGGATAATAGTGTAAATAAAAAAATGTATTTTATTTAAAAAAAGCGTTGGATGCCTTTTAAGGTACTATTGAAATGATAATCCTTCAACTCATATCTATTATAAGGGACGGGACCCCCGGGCACCTACAACTGGTCCCAGTCGTAGGCACTAGGGGTAGGAGGTGTAAGAAGACAAGGAGAGGGAAGGGTGAGGAATAGAGAGAGGAAGGATCCGGGACGCTGCCGGCAACACCAAACTGCACGTTCGCTTGGGACCCCGGACGTAATACACTAGTCCGGAGGGGAATTTATTATGCACTTACAACACTTGTACTTGAACAGTACTTAACTATTACAATGACAAACTCGCGTTACAGCGCTCTCTGTACAGGGGTACAGGTCGCAGACACTAGGCAGGCCAGTAGCGTAGCGACCAGACTCATACGCAATAATTATGCCTGATGCATCGTTATGCAGCGATGAGACGATGTAGACTCGAAGAGCGAGACAACAGGATGACACGATGACCCAATGTACAGCGATGCACGATAACACAAAGAAAACCGATGATCGACATGAACCAGGACGAAAGAGACGGCACGATGTTCACGAAGAATTCTGAAGGTACTCGAAGACTCTTGAAGATACATACTATTGACTTCCCGTTCCTATACTCGTAGATGGTCTGATTGCTATGAACCTGCCACGATTTGTACAGACAGTGCAATCTTCTTTCTCCACTAGAAGTAGTGCGAGGAAACCGTTTCAGGGTTAAACCCTCTTTTGATGGTAATTTTTCGCCTCCCTCGTACGAGGAAGGATCTATGGGTGGAGATTTTTGACTCCATATGGTAATCGGTTAGAGCGTATCTCTTATTCGCTCTGAGGTAAGCGAACAAGCGTTCGCACCTGTGCTTTAATTCTCTTTCTTCTTATTGTAGTATCTTGAATTTCGTCTCAGATCGCGCGCGATCGTCTCGTTCCTCACATATCGTGGGGCCCCGATATTCGTTCTCAGCGTCTGACTTTGCTGGGTTTGTAATCTGCACAATCTAACCAAGTCGGATCTGCGTACGTGAGACGTGATCTCACGTACGTCTTATAAAGGCCTAGTTTGGTGCGATAAGGAAGCCTCGAGGCTAGCATCGGGCGAAGCACTCTCCACGCCTCCCTCGCTCCCGCAATGGTACCCTCTACGTGAGTCTTGAATGTCAGCTCCCTGTCGATGGTAGCTCCAAGGTATTTTATCTCTTGCCTCTATGGATCTGACCTTGAAGTGACAGGGGAGGTACTGGAATTCTCGACCGTCTTGGTTGAAAGGCCTGCGTTTTGTCGATGTAAACTGTTAGCCGCCATCTATTCAGCCAGTCGGGTAAGACATCAAGTGTAGGTTGTAGGAGGGAAGCAGCTCTTTTTTTGTGTATATAGGTTTACCAATAGGCCGTGTCGTCGGCAAACAAGGCGAGTTTCACCTTGCCGACCACAGGGATATCGTTAGTATAGAGTGCGTAGAGTAATGGTGACAGGCAGCTGCCCTGTGGCACGCCTGGCCGCACCTCCACTTCGCCGGACAGCTGGTCTTCTACTTTGACTTATATTCTCCTATTTTGTAAGAAGGACTTCAAGAGTGTTTGTAGCTGAGCTGGTGTATTGATTTGTGTCGCTATCTTGTATATAAGGCCTTTGTGCCATACTGTATCGAAGGCTTTTTCGACGTCCAGTGGCACTAAAGCGGCGTGTTGCTTTTTGTTGCGGCCCTCGAGGTCGACAAAGGTATGGATTACTTTTGTTAATTGAAGAGCCGTCGAGTGCCCTTCTCGAAACCCAAACTGTTCTTCTCGTAACTCTATATGGGTTTTTAACATATTCGACACGAGTCGCTCGCAGACCTCGTGCTGAGTAGTGTGATCGGCATGTAGCTGTCTGGTTTTTTGTAATCTTTTCTTGGTTTGGGAATCATGATTACCACTCCCCGCCTCCATTTGCTGGCAAAGTGGCCGGTTCGCAAGACTCCGCTAAAGAGTCGCGTTAGCACTCCCACTGTCTTGTATGGCGTGTGGCGTAGCACTGAATTTGTGACTCCATCCAGATGGGCGGCGGAAATTTCCGCCTTATCTTTAGCCGTAAATCTCGGCTTCCCGTCTGCGCCCTGAAGAGTGTAGGGTTTTCTCGGAGTTGACGTCAGGTTACGGCACACTCGGTGCACTGAGGGCGTGTGATCTTCAATGCTCTCGATGTATGCATTTCATGCTTCGGCCGCATGGTCATTTAGTGCGAGCTTAACGCACGTCACCATCGAATTGAGTCGTGTTTTCAATCTCGGACAACGGGTATTCTGCTATTGTATGCGAAGTTTTCTTTTTTCGTCTATGACGTCTTTTATGTGACGAAGTAGAGGCGGTCTGTTATATCTGCGTTCCGTGATATGTGATGATATCTTTACGGAGTTATGGATGCTCTGCGTGATGCCCATCGTAAGAGCTTCAACGTCGTCTGGTGTTCTCATGGTGCTTGCTGGGGTTCTTAATGACAGTTCTTCGGTGTATTTTTCCCAGCAGACCTCCCTCCTTGGTGCGGGGATATCGATTCGTGTCGGTGTAGTGAGGAATTCAAGTAACACTGGTCTATGATCGGAGGGTAAGTCAGGTAATACTGTCTGAATACTGACTGAGGGCTACTTACTCCTTTGTACATGACGATATCTATGACGTCGTGTGATGCTCGTGCTTAAAGATGCGTGGGTAAATCCGGGCCGATAATCTCATATCTATGATCTGAATGCCACGATTTGTACCGGCCCCCGACGAGCTTAAGTAGTCGGAGGCTATACCGTAATGAGAACCTCTGCGGTTCCAACAATTTCTTTAACATTACGATTCGATTTTCACTATAAATTTACTACTTTTTACGTAATATCTCGTAAACAATAAATTACACCTATATGTGTATACATGGCTAGATTCGTCTAGAAAAGCTCGATATAAAGCAATTGCCTAAATCCTATGACAAATGCCTAAACAGTTATACATAAAAAGATGATATTACAAAGAAATTTCAATTTCCAATTTAGCCTTTTTACTCAATTTAATTTTACATAAACGTTATATTGCTTATAATTATATACCATTTAAAAGACTTCATATTTGCAATTTATTCAAATTTCAGCAACTTATGTGTTACGGTTTACGAATGTTTACTTTTAAAAATATCAAAATTTTTACCTAATTTGTGTGCCTAATTTAAAATTTAAAAACACATGCCTTTTGTAATAAAAACCATTAATATAAAATAATGATATCGATATCCTACTTAATTATCGTGAAAAATACGAATTTATGATAAAAAAATACTCCCCGTCAAGATTGTCTGAACAATGCACTATACGCGTCAGACCAATAGGGGACGCGTGCAACAACACATTTTCATACTTTTGATGCGTCGCTAAAATTTGTCAATAAAATATTTGTAACTATTGACATCATAGACCCCACGGTTATTTACAATAAAATACATTGTTTTATGTGTATATAACAAAAACCCAAGATGCACATTTAAAGTCTCACAACCGGCACACAAAAAAGAGTGCATTATGCAGTCATTTGAAATGGTCTCGCGTCACCTGCGTCCTTGTAAAAAAAACTTTAAATCATTCAGGTAAGGTTGAATTTTCAAAATATTAAGTTTATCGCGTAACCACATATGTATTTAGGTAGTTTTTGCTGCCGGTTTTGAGTGCTACTTTTATTTAAGACTGTTATGTGTACTTTTTGTAGTCGGTTAAAAAAACTTTATTTTCGTTAAAATCGTCAAAACTCTACCAACGGTTCAGAAAATACTTAGCGAGAACAACCGATAAAAACTCGATCTGGTTTATCTCTGTTTATATATAATAGTGAAAATTAGTTGAAAGACGCAGCCGAATACGTGGAACTTTTAATTGTTCTAGAATTAATTCCATTAAAATTTACATTATTTATTTAACTACTTAGATTGTTGACGTAAACATTTATAGGCGCGGGTACACCTGATTGTTGGCGTGGCGAGTGTGTGAGACGTGGCGACGCGATAGCATGCGCAGGCGACTGCGCACAATCTCTCTTGACGCACTAAGCTCGTATACCTATAGTGTAATGTGAGAATTTGAGATTCGTTCGATCCGAACAATATCAATGTTTCATATCTGTCAGGCGTCCCGTGACGGCTCAATTTTTTTCTTTATAAGCTGTTATTGTTAGTTTTATAAATGTATCACCTGATAGACGTTCTATAGTTTCTGTTAGATTATAGAATAAAACAAAATAGTGGCCTTCTTTATGTTATGAACATTACATATGCGCGAAATTGTCGGATACCTAACGTTACCTAAGTACTAATAGATAAGGTTACATAATAAAATGAAAATACGAACGCGTCAAGAACTAAATAAGTTTATGGGTAATTTGAAACAAGCAAAGTGCCCTTATTCCGTTTTTTACGAAACAATAGGTTTTTTAATATATATTTTTATTGCATAAAACGTCACGCGAACGTGTATATTAAAGAAAACATAAATAGTAATTGCCATATGAATATCATTTAGAATTCAATACACTAGCGATTGCTCGTGCCTTGGTTGGTTAATGTAATTTTTTTTCTACTCGTGAACTATTTTTTTTCTGGATACTCTTCTGTTCACCTAACAAGACGTAAGAAAGAAACAAACTTTCGTTTCGTTCGGTCAGTGAGAGCGCCGGAGACCCATCTTCCTATCCTTCCCCCTCTCCCTTCCCCTCTCCTCTAACCCCTCTCACTTTCTCTCCATGTTCCCAAACACAGGCTGGTAATGTACTTGCGACTCCTCTAGGGTTGCTGGTGTCTATGGACGGCGGTGATCGCTTAACAACAGGTGAGCCGTCTGTGCGTTTGCCTCCTGTATGATATAAAAAAAAGCTAGCGTGGTGATATTTCTTGTTTCCTAAGATATTATATATGGAGAATTTGATGTTATATTATAGGTTTATCATATTGTTCTCAAAGTTCATGTATTGGAGGCTTGAACTTTTAAAATACTGTAAAAAAAAATACTGAATAAATTTCGATTAGTTATTGTTAGCTTCACTTATTAAATACTAGCTGACCCGTGCAACTTCGTCTGCACCAAATTGGTTATCACTGGTTTCAATTGTATTTTTAAAAGCGATAAAATTGAATAAAACTGATACCCGATTGCAGCCACAACTACCGTTTCCAATTGTGAATCCTAACTATCCCCGGTCTCACTCAAATATACCCAGATTACATGTGATTTTTGATGTAAAACATCTATAGGCGCACCCTAAACTTAAATCGGCCATGGCGACGTTCGTGGTGATTACACACAAACTTCGCACTATTAACGACCCTATCAGTAAAGCATAAGATTCAAATTATTTTTCTAAACTATTATAATAAAGAGGAATCGTAGTATTTTTGTATGTTAGTTACGAATAAACTCAAACTACTGGACGGATTTCGATAATTCGTTTACCATTAGAATGCTACATTATCCCTTAGTAACATACCGGATTAGACCTCCCATTAGGTTCGATCCCTCGGTAGGGAGCACTTGAGTGCGTTGCTTGCGCGATACGGTGACACACAAATATACATCACTGCTACAACACTACACGATCACCCCCACACACGTGCACGCCTACACGCTTACACATGAAAGTGGAAGGGTTTACTTATTCCCCTTATCGAACTGAAAAACTATCAATTTTCCGATAATAAATATATGGAGGAGTTGTTGAGGCGTGTATGCTTGGTACACATATACGTTTCAACAACTCGTACATATATAAATAGTTAGCTAGGTTGGCTAAGATAGGTTGCGATTTTGTATGCAACAGGCAACAGCCAAGCCGAGGTGTGCCGTGCACCCTTGAGCTGGTTGCCAAAATAAAATCGGATGAGTGCCTTAAGCGCTCGCCTTAGTAGTCCGGTGAAGCTGTTAAGGCCTTGCTGGGTCAATAGCGTAGACATTTCGAAAAAAACCCTTAGTAATATAGGCTATATTTATTTTTTAGAAAAAAATTGGGATTTCTACTACAATTGCAATAATGTAATCAGAGGTATGAAAAAAATTTGGCATAAAATGTATTTCATCGCATGCGCCCCGATAACTATGAATGATAGAACAAAAATATGTTCTACAATATTAAAGAACATATTATTATCTATAAAAAAACCTCGCGGCAGCATACATATGTCTATACCTAAAAGTAAAGTCTATACTCAAAAACCTTTACAACCCTACTTGTATGATTGTAAGATTCAAATTGTTTCTATTTAATATTATGTAACGTCACAATTATGGCAGAGAGACGCGTAGATAGAAATGCTTTGTCGTCAACGTCGACCGGTTCATGTCCGATCTCACCAAAGTTAAGCAATGTCGGGCGTGGTCAGTGCTTGGATCCTCCGGCTCCCAGGGAGATAGAAGCTAAAAGGCGGGAGATGCGAGAAGAGGCTGTAGGGAGGTGGATGCAGGACCTGGCGGACGCGCGCTTCGGGAGGCACACCGTCGACGCCGTCCGCCCGGTCCTGCGGGAGTGGATTGGGAGGAGATGGGGCTCCTTGTCGTTCAGGCTGGTGCAGGTGCTGACCGGACATGGTTGTTTCGGGTGGTACCTGCACCGGATCGCTCGCAGGGAGCTGACCGCTGCCTGCCATGAGTGCGGCGCTGAGGAAGATACCGCACAGCACACTCTCTCTGAGTGTGCTGCGTGGAAGGTGGAGCGCCGCACTCTGGTGGCGGTGGTAGGAGAGGATTTATCGCTGCCGAGCGTGGTCTCGTCCATGCTCGGTAGCGAACAGGCGTGGCGAGCAGTGGCCTCCTTTTGCGAGGAAGTCATCTCGAGGCGGACCCCCTCAGTAACCGTCTTCACCATAGGAGGACTGGCAGGAGGAGGCGGCACTTTGCCCAACTCCTCCTGCCACCGTAGCCGGATCTGAGGGGATGCAGTCGGGGGGCTCATCCCCTCATTGCACAGATCCGGCGGACGAGGGGGAGCAGCTAGCGTGTGCCCAGCTGCCTCTCTATAGGTAGGAGCCCAGCGGCAACCTTCCGCCGGGTGGACCGTTGGGGCGGCTATTCAAGGGGAATAGCATAGAACGATCCCTTGCCGCCCCAACATCACGGTCTGTCGGTACACCGTGCGGTTTTAGTCCGTGCGAGTCGGACATATCCCACTCTCTCCCCCGGGAGGGTGGGTATCCATAAGGGATTTCCCCACGTAAAAAAAAAAAAAAATGGTCAGTGCTTGGATGGGTGACCGCCTGGAGATATTGCGTGATGTTAGCTTTTTACGGGTCAAATTAATCTTCAGTAATTTTTTTAATGTATAGGTATATGTATTTTTTATATTTTTAAATTAGGTGTAATATAATATTTTTATAATATTACGGAATTGGTTTTTTTTAATCTTACTAATATACATATACACTGGCCAAAGTCTGACCTACGTACATCCAAAAATTACTCGATAGATTTCAATTACATGTTTTTATTTTTAAAAGAGAGGAGGCTTATTTTCTGCATTAGGTCGAGAAGAACTGCCAGTGATGATGATGATGAAGATTATGGTTTTTTGTGACGTTACATTTCCGAAGCTACAGGTTATAATACGAACTTTGCACTATTGTCGAAGTACTCAAAAACATCTGCAACTCTATCCGTATAAACATAACATTCAAATTGCTTTGTCGAACACTCGTCGTACCAGTATTACACGGCATGCACAAAGGGCGCCCTTTGACATACCGCCAAACACACCGCGCTTGCACCTTTCACTGATTTCTTTGTTACTATTTAATTAGACAATTGACTGTCACGGATTAAACTACGCATTTTTAACGCTATTTATAAATTATGAAACACCCTTCGCAGTTGTGAATGTAACCAGTGTTTTAATTTAAAATATGCCGGACAGCGATAATTTCGGAACTGAAAGTATGCACCCTTCTACAAAGAAAGTAAAATCACACTATGACATATATCTTGATAATGCTATATCTAATACTTTTATAACCTACTTCAGTTATCATCGACCAATTCTCACAGTATTAACCAGCTATTCTAAATTTAAAACCCTTGCGTTTTATGGGACAAAAAGTATCCTGGATGTAGCCTTGTAATATCAGTTGTCACTGTGTTAATTTTGGCTTCTATATGGATAACATAGTCTACCTTCATTAAAATTTCCAAAAAATATTGAATGTACAGATTTCGATTTGTTACAGTTTTAATAGTATAGATTAGTTATTAATAATTTTGTGGACGTTTTCGAAGCAGTTGAAATTTTTGAATAAAATTATTATGTAAGCGTAGCCTAGAGGTAAAGTTGGCGGCTCTATACTACTTTCATGATCGACGGGGAGACGGTTCGAACCCCGTCGTTTTTTTTGGTTATTTGTTTTTTTTTTTATGTAGCCTATATAACTTGAATTTTTAACTAATCTGTCTGCTGTAAATAGCACTAAGGAAAATTACCAAAATCCATTAAGAATCTCATGAACTACAATTTTTTTTCTTTCGTCCGTTATTCTGGAGAACTCCTTGCGTTTTATGGGACAAAGAGTATCCTGGATGTAGTCTTCTAATATTAGTTATCACTGTGTCAAATTTCGTTAAAATTGGTTCAGTACTTTCAGAGTAATTCGGGTTTATATTCTAGACTTTAATCCTTTATCCTGCAGAACCCTTGGCGTTTTATGAGACAAAAAGTATATTTGATGTAATCTCGTAATATTAGCTATCACTATGTCAAGTTTCGTCAAGATTGGTTCAGTAGTTTCAGAGTGATGCGTGTGCATAGGGACAGACAGACAGACAGACAGACAGACAGACAGACAGACAGAAAGACAGACAGACAGACAAAAATTGTAAAAAGATTATTTTTGGCTTCTATATCGATAACATAGCCTATCCTGATTAAAATTTTCAAAAAATATTTAATGTACAGATTTCGACTTGTTACAGTTTTATTATAGTATAGATTTGATACATATCAAAATTTTTTTTAAATAACTTATTTTAATATAAAGTTATGAGCATTTTAAGAAGCTACGATTTTTCTAAACACTACGCGTTCAGTAATGTGTTTTCTCGTCTTGAAGAAGTACTGTAATGTGTTGGGAGTGTATAAGACATAGTCGAAGCGATCAGGGATACCAATAAATACTTCGTAGTTACAGTCACTCTGTATTTGGCTCTTTACAGTGGCTCTTTGGAATACGTAGATAACATCGACATCTTGCCTTTCATAGGCCGAACTATATAATTTATAAGACGAACTATATAAATCAAAGCAATTACAATTTACTCATAATTCTGCTACATGTTTTAAGTGACACAAAAATAAAATAATTAACGAACAAATTAATATTTTTACGTACATCAATTCTATATAAAATCATAGTTATTTATGTATCTGAAATATGTGTAGACATACAATTATGTGTGTAGAGCAGCGACATCTAGCCTTTTATAGGCCAAACTATGAAAGTCAAAGCAATTACTATTAATTAACAATGCTGCAAAATACTTTATGCAACACAAAAATATGATAATTATCAAACTAATGTTATGCAAGTAATAAATCGATAATATCAATTCCTATTTATGTCTCATTGAAATGTATTTAATAATAATAATTCTTATTTATGTATCTTAAATAAAATGGCGCTAGTGTTAATGTGTCTCTCTTATATGCTAGCGCTTGGCGCTAGTATCAATGCGTATCTCTAATATTGTGGCGGGAGTTTTTGGCGGGATTTCAGTCTGTCATGTAGTGGATTTTATATTTTATTCATAATCTTGTGTTTCTTGACTCTATATTGTGTAAAGTTGGTGGTGTTTTACGTAATATGGTTAGTTTATTGTGCATAAGTGAAGTTAATGGAAAATAATACCACGGAGCATGAAATTCTGAGGTGCCACAAAAACTCCCTGGAGGGTTCTAACAAGAGATCCACCATCTTGTTAGAATATTGATTGACACGACGCTTTATATTGTAATGATCGTACGACGCTTGTAATATTATTGATTACTCGACAATGGCAGTAATAATCTGAAAGATTGATTGCCAAAAAAAAATAAAAAAAAAAAAAATATTGTGGCGCTAGTATCTATGTTACGGTCGTGTTGTAGTTTCGCGTCTTGAATATGACGAGCGGCACCGGAAGTGAGTAGATAACAAATGCTTATGTTCTTTTCTCAATACAAAAAGGACGTAGGTATAACGCTGCTGGTATCAGGTAGCTTGTCGTAAATGTTTGAAATTCATTCCCCAGGTCCACATGGGATCAGGAACGAGGTTCTGAAGCTCCTTCCTGACCGCATTATAGCTCTATTGGTCTGCATCTTCAATGCCGCCATGTCCCAGGATCATTTTCCAGCCGTCTGGAAGAAGGCCGTAGTGATAGGAATTCACAAGCCTGGCAAGAAAGCTACGCTTCCCGATAGCTATCGCCCGATCAGTTTATTAGATACCTTAGGCAAACTACGAGCGGCTCCTTCTGAACCGTCTCCAGGTTATGATTACCGATCGCAGTTTAATACCGCCTGAGCAGTTTGAATTTCGTGCCAAACATTCTTGTACAGATCAAGTACTCAGCCTCACGGAGTACATTTTTTCAAAAGTCAATGCCGTTCCGCATCCGGAACCGGATCCGCCCTTGAAAAACACTAATCCGAAACGTACAATAGCAGTCTTTTTCAATGTCGCCAAGGCCTTCGACAAGTTCTGGCACCAAAGGCTCGTATACAAGCTAAGTCAAGCCGGTATACCCGATAGGTTAGTTCACATCATCCGTGCTTATCTCTCCGATAGAACCTTCCGTTTTAGAGTAGACGGCGAACTTTCATCGCCCCGTCCGATACACTCAGGTGTGCCACAAGGCTCAATACTCGCGCCCACCCTCTTCAACCTGTTCATCAGCGACCTACCTAAGCTCCCGGAAGTTGAGGTAGGTTGTTATGCTGATGATACAGTTATCTACGCTTCTGGCTGGCGACCAGATCACTTCAGGAATCGCATCGAAAGAGCCGTTAGTACACTCGGTGATTGGTTTTTTTGATGGCGTGTAGCGATCAAGCCCGAAAAGAGTGCCGCGATACTCTTCGATCCTAGGAGTCGCGATAATAATTTAAAGCCCATAAGGCTATACAAAACCAAGATGCCTTGGACCACCGGGGTCAAGTATCTCGGCGTCACACTAGATAGACACGTAATATTCGATTCTCATGTCAAGAGAGTGCGAAACAAAGCCGCTATGGTCTTGGGTCGCCTCCATTATTTACTTTGTCAGAAGGGCAAAATGTCCCTCAGACATAAGCTCACATTATATAACTTGTATCCGTCCGATAATGACGTATAGTTGTCCGGTCTTTGTTCACGCGAATAATTCTAAAGATCTTCAGATTCTGCAGAACCGGCTTCTGCGTAAAATCACCGGTGCCCCATGGCACGTCCGGAATGCGGATCTCCAGAGACCTGGAGATGCCGTCCATTTGGGCGTATATAAAATCACTTACGAGTAGTTATTTCGAGCGAGCCGCGAATCATCCCCGTTCGTTAGTGGTATCCCCCGCAAACTACAAACCGTACCCAACGCTGGGTGATATAAAAGACGTCCGCGACACATTTTTACCGACCTTCCTGATGATATCACGTCAGCGAACGATCAGTACCAGCCTGTCCCTCGAAACAGAGCGTGCTCACGCCCTCGCCCGCGTAACCAAAGATCACGCCGTCGTGGTCTGGGGGTTAACTTCGCTCCCGCACACCCGATTAGGCCTCCCACGGCAGCGGCTCAAGCCTAGGTTCGATCCCTCGGTAGGGAGCCCTTGAGTGTGTTGCTTGCGCGATACGGTGACACACCAATACATCACTGCTACAACACTACACGATCTCCCCCACACACATGCACGCCTACACGCAACACATTTTGGTGGAAGGGTTTACTTTGTTTCCCTTATCGAATTGAAAAACTCTCAATTTTTCGATAAAAAATATATGGAGGAGTTGTTGAGGCGTATATGCTTGGTACACATATACGCTTAAACAACTCTAACATATATGAATAGTTATCTAGGTCAGCTAAGATAGGTCGCGATTTTGCATGCAACGGGCAACAGCCAAGCCGAGGTGTGCCGTGTACCCTTGAGCTGGTTGCCAATATTAAATCGGCTGAGTGCCTTATGCGCTCGCCTTAGTAGTCCGGTGACGCTGTAAAGGCCAAAAAATTAAAGTCAATAGCGTAGTCAGTTCGAGAAAAAAAAGTCTGAAATTGAGATAGCACCGCGTAGTGTTTAAAGTATAGGAAAACTATCATAATTTAAGCACGATTAAACGGCACCAGATTTTTTTCCTTAATTGTTTTTTTTTTCACTTTATTTTTGGCAATCAATCTTTCAGATTATTACTGCCATTGTCGAGTACTCAATAATATTACAAGCGTCGTATCACTTCAATATTAAGCGTCGTGTGAGTCAATATTCTAACAAGATGGTGGATCCCTTGTTAGAACCTTCCTGGGAGTTTTTGTGGCATCTCAGAATTTCATGCTCCGTGGTATTATTTTCCATTCACTTCACTTATGCATAATAAACTAACAATATTACGTAAAACTCCACCAAATTTACAAAATATAGAGTCCTATAACACAAGATTATGAATAAAATATAAAATCCACTACATGACAGACTAAGATCCCGCCAAAAAAAAAACCTCCTTAATTGTTTTAGTCTATAAGCTATCGACTTAAATGATACCACAAATAAAATTTCAAATTATATTGCATTTTCTTTCGAAACCGTTAACATGTTTACTGCGTTTATAGATTGTGCTACTGTATTGCCGGGCTGCTTCAACTGTTTTTAACCAAGTTGGTTGTTTGATGTGGAAAATCTAAAGGTGTGGCTAAACCTAATTGTTGGCTTCGCGGCGTGGCAACGCAAAACACGAACTTTGCATTATTAAAGAAAAACACTTGCAACTCTATCTGTATAAACATAATATTCAAACTGTTTTGTCGCCCACTCGTTTTACTACTGTTAAGCGGCACTCGGCGACGACCTAGTACCCTTTGATAAATGCCGCCAAACACACTACGCCTGCGCCTTGTTCAATTTTTGTATTTAATAGAAACGAATATTTATGTAATAAAACAAATAAACACTAATTATATTATTTTATGGAACTAATTTATAATGCTTTATCTTTTTTTCATTATGCCATAGCTGATTCCTGTCGTAATCTGTTCTTTTAGGCATATAACTTATACAAAACAATTTCGATGTTTCACATCTGTCAGGTTTCCAGTGACGGCTTTATTTTGACTATTTTATTCTTGTATTCTGCAGACTCTTGGTTCATATCTTTGTTTGATTTGTTTTTTTTTTTTTTTTGACTTGAGGATCATTTAAGTCATCAGTTTATAATCTAAAACATTTAAGAAAAAAAAATCTGATGCCGTTTATCCGTGCCTAAACGATGACACTTTTCCCATTTATTCAACATGGGGTTTACATTTTTTAAGAAATTAATATTTATCTTCCTTTTTTTATTGAATAACTCACGATATATTATTAATTCTCCATGTTCTATGATCCATAGAATATGTTAGATAACACGGTATTTTTTTTATTGATGTCAACAATACCCAATGCCAACTTGGTAAATTACGGACATTCTACTATTTACACGCCCTCAACACTAAAGCATCGGGAAGAGGGGTGTAAGGGGTGTCGAGTAACATCTTAAGACTTGAGACACCCAAGCCAACCTCACATGCACGTGGTGCACCCTGCTGAATAACGAACGAGGCAATGGCGCAAGCAGGGTGGTAGGGTTTTCCAGCCCGACTGGGTCGCAACCACCATGTATATGGCGAAAAAGCCCATCATAATGACTCGCTTTGCGTGTCGCGTTTCGGGATCAGCCTGTGCATATCCAGTACTGAGTGACTTTCGTCATTATGGCCGGCATGACAGCGGCGACCGGCGATGGATAATCTGTCTCTCGGTGGTTGCCGCTGCTTTTGGATTGTACTATGTTTAACATCAGGCATAGTGCAGTCACTATGTCGTGCTTCAATAAAAAAAGAAAAACATTTTATGTATCAATTCGTGTCGACAGAATAACTTATGTTTGGTTTGGAATCAAACGATCTTCTATGAGATCATCACCCCATACATAAAAAAAACATCTGTTAGTTGTTTATACAGATCATGTAATATCATATGTGGTATAAACAATTCGTTACACAAATATTGTAAGCAAGCTATGTAAATACAAATGTGTTGATAATTCATAGTATTTCAAAATATGGGACATGTAATAGGAGTATTTTTATGAAATTCTTGACATTGCTATTGTTGAGTACGTAATATTATTACAAGTGTAACAAATTCAATGATTTGTTGCCCACTTGTTCTACTAGTGTTACGCGACCCACACCGACTACTAGCGTTCTTTGATAAATGCTGCCAATTTTTTTTTTTCGAAATGACTACGCTATTGACCCAGCAAGGTCTTAACAGCTTCACCGGACTACTAAGGCGAGCGCTTAAGGCACTCAGCCGATTTTATTTTGGCAACCAGCTCAAGGGTGCATGGCACACCTCGGCTTGGCTGTTGCCTGTTGCATGCAAAATCGCGACCTATCTTAGCTAACCTAGCTAACTATTCATATATGTATGAGTTGTTGAAACGTATATGTGTACCAAGCATACACGCCTCAACAACTCCTCCACATATTTATTATCGGAAAATTGAGTTTTTCAGTTCGATAAGGGAAAAAGTGAACCCTTCCAATTTCATGTGTAACCGTGTAGGCGTGCACGTGTGTGGGGGTGATCGTGTAGTGTTGTAGAAGTGATGTATATTTGTGTGTCACCATATCGCGCAAGCAACGCACTTAAGGGCTCCCTACCGAGGGATCGAACCTAGGCTTGAGCCGCTGCCGTGGGAGGCCTAATCGGGTGAATAAATGCCGCCAAACACAGCGCACCTGCGCCTAGTTCAATTTTTGTATTTTATATTTAATAAAAATGAATATTTATGTTATATATTTGTACTTATGTAATAAAATAAATAAACATTATTATTTTATGGAATAAATGTGTAATGCTTTATCTTTTCATTATGCTATAGCTGATTTTTTTTTTTGAACTGACTACGTTATTGACCCAGCAAGGTCTTAACAGCTTCACCGGACTCACACTCAGTCGATTTTATTTGACAACTAGCTCAAGGGTGCCCGGCACACCTTGGCTTGGGTTGTTGCCTGATACGTGCAATTCGCGACTTATCTTTTTTTTTTTTTACTTGGGGAAATCCCATATGGATACCCACCCTCCCGGGGGAGAGGGTGGGTTATGTCCGACTCGCACGGACTAAAACCCCACGATGTGCGTCTTCCGCTATGGTTGGGGCGGCACAAGATCTTTATATACTTCATCGTGCCGCCCCAGCGGTTGGCCCAGCAGCAGAAGTGCCGCCGCCAGGCCTCGTCTTGTAAGGAGACAGTCGGGTACACACCGGCCGCCTCCTCCGTCCGCCGGACCCGTGCAATGGGAAGATGGGGCCCCCCGACCCATCTTCCCTGGTCTCGCAACCTATCTGGGTTAACCTAAGTTAACTATTCATACATATATGAGTTCTTGAAACATATATGTGTACCAAGCATAATACCTCAAAAACTTTTATATATATTTCGTATCGGAAAATTTTCTAAACTATTTCAGTTTGATAAGGAAAAAAATAAATAAAACCCTTCCACTTTCATGTGTAAGCCTGTATGTACGCGTATATATGCGTATGCGTACACGTGTATGGAGGTGATATGTGTAAAGTTGTTGCAGTGATGTAAAATTATGTGTCACTGTATCGCACTGTTATGAGGATTTGGCCGAAGGCCGTTTTTTAAAAAAAAAGAATTAGAATTATGTATGAAAAACTTATATTTTAATAAAAGGCTCGATTTAAAGGGGCAAGTGTCACGCTCGGATGATTGAATTAAAACTGACTCTACTTATAAATTCACGTCAGGATTCAAAAGTGCTGAGCTAGGATAGGGATGGTAAGCGCTATCATATACATGTTATATATATAACAGCCCCCAGGGATAGGAATAAACTTACCCCAGACGGGTTAAGTTTATGTAAGGGAGGTACGGATTCTGGGCGCTGGTGATGTGGGAAAAACATCAGCGACTTCTGATAGTTCCTCAGGTTTATCAATTTCTAATTTAGCTCTGCGTTTATTTAGAAAACGGTGACAAATACCCGATTTTACAAGTTTATAAAATAAGAACAAAATTAAAACTAAAATAATAATTGAGATTACAATTGTGGTATAAGAATAATACTGGCCATATACAACAATATGGGGTTTTTCATTAATTTTATCGAGATCATTAATAATATGTTTTGTCTCAGAGTACTGTGTCGACATGATAGAGTCAAGGTCAATATAAGTTAAGTTGAGAATAGGAATATACGGTTTGGTTTTCATTAATGTTTCAGAATTACAGCAGGAGTCGTTAATAATATTAAAGTCAATTTGGATTGGTTGAAATTTAATTATTTTTGAGTATGTTGGTATTAACCTTGAATCTTTATAATAAGCTATACAATTCAAAGGTAAGTTCAATTTACCTGTTCCTGACACTATAGTTTCAGTAGAGGGTGATTCTTTACAATCTATCAATAATTTGGAAGGAGTTGTTAATACATAAATCCATTGATTATTTGATAATGGCTGCCAAATATCTAAATGGCCTTTAAGAAATTTGGTTTTACAAATTTTAGGCACGGAACTTAATGCTGTAGAAATCATTTCCGATTCGCAGATCGGGCTTGTTGAACTGGAATACATTTCTATATTATTACAAATATAATTTAAATTATGTATTATTTTACAATTACTTAAACTTTCTAACTTACAATAAAACGACCTATTTCTAGTTACAGCAATATACTTAGTTGACCGAATTATAGTAGTAAATGTGTCGTTAATTACAGTAACAGGGTAAGGGATATTGTGGTAAATATAACAGTCCTTTGAGTTAACAAGTGGCACCTTTAAAACGAATATTATTTTACTATTATTATAAAAAGAAGCAATTTCGGAAACGTTCATTAATGTGTAGATGTTTTCTAATGACAAGCTTACAGGAAATTGATGATAGTCGGCTAGGAATCTATAATTTTCAACAAGTTCTATAAATAGCTGTTTTGGGGTTATTATTGAAGGGTATAAAATATTTGTTTTACTGAACATGATGCCATTTATTAAATCTTCTAATCTGAAGGAAAGTGCCAGTGCCAGGCTGCTTTCTAAAATATTAATAATTTCATTAATTTTTGATCTCAATAACAAGTTGTCATTCAACATCGTGAGGTTTTGTTGAGAGAGAGTTAAAGTATCAATAGCGCTATTTAACTGTTGTTCATTAACACTAATTTGGTTTAAGGTATTTTTTAAAGTTGATTGGGTTGAAGTTGTGACGAGAATATTTTGTTTTACTAATTTAGATAATTCTGTTTGGTCCTTTTTAATGAGTTTAATAGCGTTACTATACTGGATAGCGACATTCTCATCCATAGTGCCGAATACATGTTTGAACATAGTACCAATTCCACTAAACCAGGCCGATCTCTTTGTTCTAGATTCAATCAGATGTGATATTGAACCATAGTCACGTATAATGTCGTTGTATCTGATTGATAACGGCTGGTGTAAGTTAAGACATTCAATATCAGAGTACAGGCCACTTTGTCTACATAGGAACTTTGAGCTGCCTATTACACCGTTCAGGTTTTCAATGTGCGGTTGTATGTAAGAAACGTCTACAGGAATTATTACACTAAGGTGACCATCTACCACTTTGAGTGATCCGACAGGGTCAAAATATATACCTGATGGATTCATGGAGGTTTCGATGAATGCCCCCTGTGCAGACGATAGGGAACTGCAAGGAATAATTATTGACAAAGGATTTTTTATTATATATATCCATCTAATTCTAACTAAATATGCCTACCTAAGATTAATGTAACATGTATATTCTTAATTACAATAAAGTTCTAGTTGAAATATGTGTACAATTTTGCAAGTAAATAACAATTTACGCTTAAAGTTGATTTTTTTTGTATTGTGATGTACAACACAATATATATTAAAATAAGTTTGAAACATAAGATAACTACAATACATCTGAATATAATTAAGGATCGCGACAGCGGGCTAATTTTACTTCATCGTAGTGATGTACCACATGTCGCCTGTTTATTAATAATGTTAAGCTGTTTCTGCCGTTTACTTTGATGACCTTGTATGGGCCTTTCCATATTGGGGAAAGAGCCTTTCGCAAACGGAGATGGTTTCTTAGAAAAACAAAGTCGCCAGCTTTATAGCTTATAGGGCGACTGTGAGTATCATAATAGTTTTTAGAGGACTCTTTCGACTTGTTTATATATTCAATAGCCTTATCTCTTGTGATTTTAAGACGGTGCTGTAACATTCTAACGTAATCAGGGTAAGTAGCATCAGAGGTTGTCTCGTAAATAGAATTTGGAAGAATAGGCTTGTAACCGAAAACTAATTCATAGGGAGTATAGTTGGTAGTAGAATGGACTGCTGTATTATATGCCAACATGGCTGTATACACGTAATTTGGCCAATTTTCTTGAGTCTCCGATATGTAAGACTTAAGATATTCTTTTAAGGTGGAGTGGCTCCTTTCCATAGCCCCTTGCGTTTGTGGATGGTAGGGAGAAGACCAAAGCTGTTTAATTTTAAGGAACTTACATGTCTCTTTAAACATTTCTGCTGTGAAATTCATGCCTTGGTCAGTAAGGATAGTTTTAGGTATGCCAAATAAGGATATGAAGTGTATTAAGCAGTCACTAGTTTCTTCTGCGGTAGTACTGCGAATGGGGTATGCTACGGAATATTTGGTTAGGTCGTTTTGAAGGGTAAGGATGTATTTTAGTTTAGCTGGGCCAGATTTAGGAAGAGGACCGACTATATCGAGGGATAATCGTTCAAAGGGGGCGGTAGAGGTTGTGGTTATCTGCATTGGCGCTCGGTTGATTCTCCTGAGCGCTTTGTTTGTCTGACATGAAGTGCAATTATTAACATAACTTTCTATATCGCTTCTCATGTTCTTCCAATAATATTGTTCACGGATTTTGTTGAACATTCTATTGACACCAAGGTGCCCAGCAACGGGAATGTCATGGTTTTCGTGTAAAATTCTTTGAACTTCGGAATGACTAGGGTAATACACTTTGTTACGGTAGATGTTAATTTGGATGCCG
>JACEII010000032.1:3888213-3906935 GCA_014332785.1 Antheraea mylitta
ATACTGGTTACAGAGAAACAGATTCTTAGCTTTTGAGTTCAACTTTTGCACTTTTTGACACTCGCCAGGACAGAGACGTACCAGGGATACCTTCACTGTCAGTATCCCACCTCGCTGCCACCAAATTGTTATGAGGATTTGGCCGAAGGCCGTTTAAAAAAAAAAAGAATTAGAATTATGTATGAAAAACTTATATTTTAATAAAAGGCTCGATTTAAAGGGGCAAGTGTCACGCGCGGATGATTGAATTAAAACTGACTCTACTTATAAATTCACGTCAGGATAGAAAAGTGCTGAGCTAGGATAGGGATGGTAAGCGCTATCATATACATGTTATATATATAACAGCACGAGCAGCTCACTCAAGGGTTTCACATCGAGGAAATGGACCTAGGCTTGGGCCACTGCCGAGGGGGACCTAATCTGGTGTCGAGGGGGGCCTTATCTGGTAGGTTATAGGTATTCATGTCGTATTCTATTCTTTTATGGATATAATATTTACAAAGCAGTTTCGATGTTTCACATCTGCCCAGGTTTCCCTGACGGCTCAATTGTTTCCATCCATTAAATCAGATGTTTAGCTAGATACCGCTTACACACGCTTTTGTAATAAAGTATGTAGATTTCAATAACATCGGATTATTAATAAAATATAAAGGTGACTACATGACAGACTAAAAGATCCAAACTAAAAACTCAACATGAGTATTACATATACGTTTTGTTTTTTAAGCGAAACTACTTATAGCATGGTAGGAGAAAATTTGCGTTACGTGTTAAAAGTGAGGTAGGTATGTATTTGTGTGTATGAGTAAGTATTTATAAGGCTAGTAGTATACCAAAATGTTTTTTTTTATTGAAGCACGACATAGTGCACTTATGCCTGATTTAAGCGTAGTACAATCCAAAAACATCGGCAACCACCGAGAGACAGATTATCCATCGCTGGTCGCCGCTGTCATACCGGCCATAATGACGAAAGTCACCCGGTACTGGATATGCACAGGCTGATCCCGAAACGCGACGCGCAGAAGCGAGTCACTATGACGGGCTTTTTCGCCATATACATGGTGGTTGCGACCCAGTCGGTCTGTAAAACCCTACCACCCCGCCTTCGCCATTGCCTCGTTCGTTATTCAGCAGGGTGCACCACGTGCAAATGAGGTTGGCTGGGGTGTCTCAAGTCTTATGATGTTACTTGACACCCCTTACACCCTAAATGTATAGTTAAGTAATATAGGTGACTCGGTATAATATATAGTCTATGAGCATTCTTATTACATATAGTTTAATACATATAAGCCAAAATGTTTAACTACCCGCACGCCTACACACACATATGATGTGATACACACATTGTTATTTTAACTCATCATAGTTTGTATTTCATGTAGCGTTTTCCCCTTCGTCTCCGGCACGACGTAGTAAGTGAAGAAGAAAGCGAACACACAGGAGCCGCTGAATAACCAGAATGTGACATCACCGCCTAAAACGTCTACCATCGTGTTGAAGCCCGTAGTCAAACCGAACCCCACAGCCCACGTCAGTGTAATAGCTAAAGCGGACCCGTTCGCCCGAACATTCGGCCTGAACATCTCGCCGACTATAGCGCTCGGAATCGTTCCAAAACCTGCAGACGACAATTTAAAACCTGTATCCGGAATGTACAAATACATTACAAGAACAATTATTGCTAATACTTATAATTGTTTTTATATCATAGGAGGTAAACAAACAGGCAGGGCACCTGATGTTAAGTGATCACCGCCGTCCATAGACACTAGTAACACCAACGGAGTTGCAAGTGCGTTGCCAGCCTATGTTTGGGGGGAATGGGAGTGGAGAAGAGGGTAGGAGAGGGGAGGTGGTTCTACAGCGCTCTCTCTGACCGAACGAAATGCAACAATCCAAGCACTGTTACTACATGTCGGTTTACTGTGGGTCGGGGGGGTAGGACCCATTCATGCTGAAACCAATAATAGCTTCAGCGTGGCTCTACCACCTTTTTCGTATTTTTACCCTCACTCCACACACATGTTTGTTATGTTGTGATGGATTTGGCTTAAGTTATACCTTCGCCGCCTGCCTGACATCAACCCTCCTTGGGATTACTTTGTTGTATCAGTATATGTTTATGATTATAATTATTATATATAATTATGAAGCATGATAGATATACATTTTAGCTTTACAATTTTTCTCTAGGCTTTAGTTTTGGTAGGCATTTATTGTTTCTGTGTTTGAGAGACTGCCGTTCTATTTAAAAACAAAGTTGTTCAAAATATATGGTTTGCTTGCTATACTGTCATATATTAATAACATATATACTATATTTGGCTCGCGGTTTCTCTCGCGATAATATCATTAAAATAAAATACAGCTCATGTTACTTGAAGTTAATGTAGTTTACTAACCGTAAAAGAAATTTTAAAATTGGTTTCGTATTTTTGAGATTATCCGTTATAAACATAGAATGAAACGTTTTTTCTTCGTAATAGTATAAATAAACGCTGATGTAGGACATGAAAGTGTTGTTGCAAATTTTTCTCAGAAGGTTGCCTTAATTAATTTTGGGCTTTGAGAGTGCCGCTTCTGCTTTCTGGTGTAAATTGTTGTAGCGTACACATACAGTTGTACCTGGTGTAGATTATGTGTGTTGTTACAATGGAAAAATAAGCTTTTAAAACGCGAGTAAACCTGAACCTGAGAGATGTCCTTGTAGTACTATTGTAAGCGTGAAAAAATAGAACTGTGAATGTCTCAGAGTTTGAAATTGCCAATACACGGTGGGCTGGCGTGATGATTATGCCTATACTTTTTTTCGGGAAGAGGCCTACGGCCCTACAGGGGGTCTCTTACAGACTGATGATGAATAGGATGAAGACTTAAATACGACCTTTTACTTACCTGCTTCGTAAGAGAAAAAGTAGACGATCAACGCCACCAAAGGTAGCCATCCCATAGAATTAATAATAGTACTATTTATTCTATCTAAGTAGAAATATACTCCGAGTAACGACTGAAAATAAATAGAATGTATATATTAATATAGCGGAAACATTTAAAACGTTGGTGACCTTCATTCGTCACTACATTTTAAATGGCTTCGCTCCGGAGCCCTCGAGTGCAAAGGGTAAATGGCGGAGATAAAACAATTCAGTGCTCTCTTCTCTTTTGTTAGTTCATCGATTTATTTTTATTTAGGGCCATGGAAAAAAGCCAGCTTTAGAAAAATAATAATTTTGAAGTGAAAAAAGTTAGTCGCCTTGAGCTATTTTTGTAAGTAGAAAAACGTATGGGTTCGCGTCAGCGATATGCTAGTGAAGCGTTTCCGACATTCTTGCGACGTATTATGCTTTGTAGCGACGCGTAGTATAGTGGCCTGTGTATTTATAATTGATATTTTGTATAGAGGGTGTGTGTGTATCGCATGTTTTTAATAAGCTGTATATAATTATTGGTTCATGTGCCAAAAGATTGTGCCAGACTAGTTAATGATTTCAGTTTACGAATTATGCGATTTAACTAAAAAATATTTTAAAAAATATATCTCTTCTGCTGTCACTCGGAATCGAACTGGGGTTACACGGATTTTCAAAGCAACCGATTTCCATCTGAGCCATTTTTGTTTTGATTGCAGCGGTGAAATTTACCTTCATATTCTAGCTGTATTTTTTCATTTCTGAAATCTCAGTTAAAAAATTTACTATGAATAAAATCTAGCTAGATCGATTTATCGTTCCCAAAACTACCTACATACTAAGATTCACGGAAATAGATGACGCTGTTTTGAGATCCTAGTTTCGAGAGAGAGATCCTGAATACTCAGAATTAAACAAGAATTGCTCGTTTAAATGTATTAGATTTAAGTATATAATTGATTCAAGAATTTCTTTTATATACTATTTCTTAATTAAACACAAAGTCGAAAATAATTTCAATACGTGTGGTGATTTGAAAATTAATTCAGGCCTAATTTTTTTAAAAATCTAAAGTGAATCATACTTACTAAACTACCAGCACATGCTAAGGTTGATATCAATAACAAAACTTTTCTTCCAGACTTTTCCACAAAAGTCGGAGCAATGATGCTTGCCAGAAGCCTAGTTGCACCTATTACAATAGTAGCTACATCAGGTCTGATTGACGATCCAGCCAAATGGAATATTGTTGTAGCGAAGAACAATACCACAGCGACACCGCTGGTCTGCTGCAGTGCACCAAGAGTAAACGTAACGAGCAGTGACATTCTATTTGACTTTAAAGTGAATATTTCAATCCAGTCCTTCATTTTAGTCGCACTCTCATAGTGCTTACTTGTGAAGGCTTCGAGAACTCTATCCAAATCATCACCTCGGCCAAGTAGATGTAATGTTTTTGCAGCCTTAACTTCATTATCTGTTGTTATAAAATTATGAATTATTTTAATTTCAAACTCTTTTATATTTCCTGAAGCTTTTAGATCAGTTACTATTTCGTTTTCTTCTTAAAACTAACCATCAATGTTTGTTTGATTTAAGGAAGCAAAAACAAAAATAGCTATATCTACATTTTTGTTATACTGCCCTTGTTCTTGAATACAATGTATTTCTAAGTAAGCTATTAGTCTCTGAATTTTGATCATTTAAAACTCAGTAGATCCACGACTATTTAAGCCTAATTATGCGAAAGTAAATCATGTAATGCATTCTTTTCTGCGTAAACCTGCCAATGTCTTTTAAACTTTGTATTATTACCTATACGAGAGCCACTTCAATTTTAAATATATCTGGCGGTCTATAAATTTCGTCTAGAATGACATTATTCGGATTAACTGAATAATAGGAATATATTCATGAATTTAACAAATATAAGTTATACAGTGCGTCCTACTATAATCATAGAAGAGATCTTCTAAACAATCTAATAACATAGAGTTCCTTTTTTTGCAAAAACGTATACTTAATTCTGAATGTCGCCGCTAGATGGCGCTCATCTATTTTAAACTTAACTATCAAGGACGTCGCTGTGAAACATAGAAACGGAGCACATTTCTGCCCAGGTAAATTACCCAGAAAAATACAGGTCACTTTAGTTGTAACTCGCATCTTGGTTCTAGTCTGGTTGAAGTGGTCTCGTTATCTCAAAGTTAAAAATAAGTTGTAATATTTAGTATAATCGTCCAATATATTTCTTTAAATCGTTAGTAGCATTGTGTACTAGTAGTCTAGTCTAGGAATAGTCCACACAATATGTAGACGATTTCTTTTAATCTGGTAATCACCGCTAGTAACGTTATCAAAATCCGCGTGCATGTGATGATTACACCATATCCTAGTCTATTCTTAGTTTATCGCTTTCCAAATCAGCCAGTGTATAATTAGTACCTAAGAGATTTGCGAGTCGACATGGCAGCGATGACTGCCAATGGACTGTTGATCTTTTTTTTAGAACTGTCAACGTTATTGACCTAGCCAGGTCTTAACAGCTTCGCCGGACTAAGTACTGTCGATCTTTTGGTGTCATTATAGTAACTACTTGGTGATAACTGTTTTCTTGGAGATAAGTTTACTTACCTTTTAAAACATGATATACTGGTGATTCAGGTATGAACAAAATCCCAATAACATGTATGATGCTGATTATTAGCGGTATGTAACCTGTAGTAACATAATCGACATACGGAACTATTGCGTATACCATCAAAGTGCCCGAGATACCGACTATTGATGTCGAAGTTAACAATATCCCCCGGATGTGAGTTGATCTGAAACAAAGAACAGCTTATTACTGCTTATTTATATAACTTAAGGTAAAGTTAATGCCAATTTTAAAATCTTAACTTTGTTTCGTATTCGATGCTTAAGCCTGAACTTAGGGCTATATTGAAAGAGGACAAAAAGTTTGATAAGGTTTATTTTGTTCACAACTTTGTTATTAAAAAAAAATACGGTCCCAATGGCAACCAAGTTCATATTAGATATGCTGTCAATTATCAGTGTCATTGATGACAAAATGATATAATCATGATGACAGTGGCTATTGAGTTCGATAAAAGCAATATTTTACTCCAAGTCTTATTTACTTCACATAAATGTACTCTCGGACTACTATGCACTAATCATTGTTTCGGTTGAGTATCATTAGTGAATAGCAGTAAGCCCAGTAACTCTTTAAACGAACTTAAAGGTGACACAGTGGCTAATCAGTTGGAAAAACTAGTAACTCTTCCTTCCGTGCTTTCTTCACTTCGTATCAATGTTAACGCATTGCGCATCATTGTAATACGAAGAATGTTACTAAGTGTATTGTTTTTTATTTATTTAAGCACGACAAAGTGACTGCACTATCCCAGATGTTAAGCATAGTAAAATCCAAAAACATCGGAAACCACCGATAGACAGATTATGCATCGCCGGTCGCCGCTGTCATGCCGGCCGAAAGTCACCCGGTACTGGATATGCACAGACTGATCCCAAATCGCGACGCGCAGAAGCGAGTCACTATGACGGGCTTTTTCGCCGTATACATGGTGGTTGCGAACCAGTCGGGCTATAAAACCCTACCACCCCGCTATCGCCATTGTCTCGTTCGTTGATCAGCAGGGTGCACCACGTGCAGGTGAGGTTGGCCTGGGTGTCTCAAGTCTTAAGATGTTACTCGACACCCCTTACACTCCGAAAATGTCGCTATTATTACGTTATCTGTATGGGAATGAAGACCGATCTGTACCACTGAGTTAAGAGTTGCACAATGTTGGACCCAAGGAACGTTGGGTCAATTGGGGTGTAAGGGGTATTAAATAACACCATAAGACTTGAGACACCCAAGCCAATCTCACCTGCACGTGGTGCGCCCTGCTGAATAACGAACGAGGCAATGGCGAAAGCGAGGTGGTAGGGTTTTACAGCTTGACTGGGTCGCAACCACCATGTATTTGGCGAAAAAGCCCGTAATAGTGATTCGCTTCTGCGGGTCGCGTTTCAGGATCAGCCTGTCCATATCCAGCTTTTTGCAGGCCGGACGGCATGATAGTGGCGATCGGCGATGGATAGTGTGCCAATCGGTGGTCACTATTTATTTTGGATTGTACTGTGCTTACCATCAGGCATAGTGCACTCATTTTTCCGTGCTACAACAAAAAAAAAAAAAAACGTATGCGTTGGATAAATTCCCAAGTAATTGTTACATATTTTCCATCTACGTTTATTTTCTATCGTTTTGCCGTTTGTTTTTACGCTCAGAGCAAAATCTCTACATCACGTCTCTTACATAATCCGACGAAAATTGTGAAGAAACATTCAAATACTCAGCTTCGCGATATGTATTCAACTCTATACGAGGGCTAAATTATTCATTGCTTGATGTCAACGAAAAATAATGTCTTTGAATACCTTGATTCGCCATGTATGAATTATGTCTTGTTTTACTAAGGATTTTTTGAATTAGTAAGACAAAAAAGCGATAAGCGCTGATTTCAAGAGTAATTTAGAGGATTAAAGAATTAGATTATCTATCACAAATTTAATTATAAAACAGTCACCTACCGTTATCACTAAATCATTTGTATTGCAAATATTGGACTAATATATTGAATTAGTAGATACGATTATAAATTGTGATATTACCTAATACTCTAGTAATCTAATAAAGATTAATATGAATATTAGATGATAGAAATAATCTAGCAATTGAGTCGTTACATTTCCAAAATAATCTAAATTCAGTTTTAACCATTCCTAATATTTTACGCTATTTTAAATATGAAAATCATAAAAAAACTTTATGGAACGTAGAATTAGAAGTCCGTTCTTGGATATAGGAACTGGAAAGCTTAAAATATGAAACACGCTATATGAATCATTAATAATGGATTTACCTTATTACGAAATGTAACTACTCAATATAGTATGATATCTTATACCTTTAAACGAGCAATTCATGTATATTTTTATGTATTCAGGTTCTCGGAAACGGCGTCGTCTATTTTCGTGAAACTTAGAATGGGGGTAGTTTCAGGGACGATAAATCGTTCTAGCTAGATTTTATTCATAAAAAACTTTTTTACTGAGTTTTTAGGCAATGAAAAAATATAGCTAGAATATAAAGGTAAATTTCGCCGCCGCTGTCAAAACAAAAATAGCTCATATAGAAATCGGCCGCTCCGAAAATCCGTCTAACACCAATTCGAATCTGAGTGACAGAAAAGAGATTTTTTTTTTTTTCAATTTTTTTCTGGTAAAAAATTCGAATTTTGTGAGGCAAACCTAACAGTTTATTTTAATTTAAAAAAATTTTTTAACGAACCGACCTAGGCTCGGTCGCCCAGGTACTATCAATAATATAGTACTTTTCCTTCCCATATGCCCTTAAACGAATTAAACAATTAAATTTGTACGTGATGCGCATACAAACCTTTTTTTATGTTATAAGAGGCAAACGAACAGACGGGTCATCTGATGTTAAGTGATCACCGTCGTCCATAGACACTTGCAACACCATGGGATTCGAAAGTGCGTTGCCAGCCTGTGTTTGGGGGAAGGGGTAAGAAAAGGAAAGGAGGGAGGGGCGAGGGAAGGGGTGGTGGGCCTCTAGCGCTCTCACTGACCAAACGAAACGCAACAATGGAAGCACTGTTACTTCACGTCGGTTTTCTGTGAGAGAGTGATACTACCCTGGGTGAGTCGACTTTACCACTCTCGACCACCTACCAAACTACTAATAGACATTTTTTTTACCATAAATATATTTAATGTAAAGATTTCACCTCTGTACTCTTTGATTAGAAATGTAGATTATAAGTATAGATTAATCTATATAATAAAGATAATCTTTGTGATTACTTCAATCAGAATTTGTTATGGAAATTTTCTAATTGCTGTAAATAGGTACATAATTAAAAAATAATGCCACCTGCATTTTCAGACCTACAAGCTTAAAAGACAAGCGCTATGACCGTAGAGTGAGCAGTAACTGTATATCGACACTCATATACTATATACACAAAAATAAAATCGCTGACAATGCAACTCTTTTGCACAACATTATCCTTCATGAGAAGCTCCAATTTATTAGAATACTGTAAGAATAGGTCCATCAATATGGCATCCAAGCGCTGTAGTGCTAATCATACCATAAACCATATCATCTATACTTCTATACTAATATTATAAATAGGTAAAGTTTGTGACGTTGTAGGAGGTGATCTCAGGAACTACTGGTCCGATTTAAAAATTAGTGTCATATAGCTCATTTATCGAAGAAGGTTAGTAAGAGAGAAAGGTAGGCTATATCTCATTACGCTAAAACCCATAGAAGCGGAGCACCAATGAAAAATGTTTCACAATCGGGATTTTTTTACTCTTGAGAGCTGCCGTTGCGTGTCAACGTAAGTACAAAGTTTTTTTTTTCGAAATGACTACGCCATTGACCCAGCAAGGTCTTAACAGCTACACCGGACTACTAAGGAAAATAACTATTACTACGCGGGCAGGAGCTGGTCGTTAATTATTTGGGTAAATAAAACAAAAATAACTCACGCAATTTCACCGACGTATACCAAATTGCATACAGTAGTGATACCCATACCAAGACCGCTAATGATTCTTAGAACAAAGATCATATCTACGTTTCTAGTGGTCACGACGAGAATATAGGCCAGGATATTTAGAAGTCCTCCAATGATCAAGCATGGTTTTCTTCCTATTAGATTCGACAATACACCTGTTACATATGGCCCTGAAAATGAATTGATTGAGTTAGCTTACATCATAATAGTTATACACAAAGTGATGGGCGTCAGGGTGATTCGCGGGTATCGTACCGTCTCGTACCGTCTCGTACTCGTACGTGGTGGTTGTGACTCAGTCGGGCTGTATAACCCTACCACCCCGCTATCGCCATTGCTTCGTTCGTTGATCAGCAGGGTGCACCACGTGCAGGTGAGGTTGACTTGGGTGTCTCAAGTCTTAAGATGTTACTCGATACCCCTTATACCCCAAAACTAAAACTTATAAAGTAAAAAAAAAACACGTACCAGCCTTCTTTCCACTATACTAATTATAAGGAGTAGTATAGCTAATATCAAGAGAGTAATGAAAAAGGAAACTTACCAATTATAGCTCCGACGTATAAGAGAGAACCTATCCAGGACGCTTGCAGATCCGTTATTGCTTCAGGCAGTGGACTAGTCTGGATATTTTGTAGTTTAGGTATTATTGGAGCTGACCAACCGACGCTATATCCAACAATTATTTGGCCGATGTTAACTGAAAAAATATTCTATCAACGCGTGATATATGTAAATTTGCTGGGTGATTTTTCTAATAATGTTAAAAGAAAAGTAGTTTTTAAATTATTCGGAAATCTATGCTCAACGTGGCAGATTCTTAACAATAGTAAACAATTAAAAATATAACTCACTGCAGGCGACAATTAATAATTGCTTTATTATCGTCTTATTCATTTTAAGACTGTGATATTTGTATCCTTTTGCTTCCATCTAATACGAGATATTTAATTATACTAATGAATTTTTTAATTAGGAATAACAAGATAAGTATATAAAATGACCGAATGTCATAGGAGTGACTTTGAATACAGTTACGTTGAGATTCTTCGTAATGATTAATTTTATTATCAGTGAATTACATTGATTTAATTAAGGATAATTCGAAAGGGTTCAAACTCGTGCCTTCTGACCTGAAAATAATATTTAAGACTAAATCATCATTATCATCAGCCTGTAGGAGACCCACTGCAAGGCCATAGGCCTCTTCCCGAAGGAAGGTATCAGCTTAATCATCACGACATACCAAGACGTATTGCCGATTTCAAACTCTGAGAAATCCACAGTTCTATATTTTTCTCACATACAGTAGTGCTACAAGAACATTCCTCAGGTTCAGATTTCCTCACGATGTTTTCCTTCACCGGCAGAAGATAGTGTTACCAATTAATTTAGTAAATGTACGTGAATTCCGAAATTCGAATTTCGTTAGTACATGCCGAGGTTCGAACTTGCGGACGTTTCGGTAACAGCCGTACACCGTTGAGCATGTTACCTAAACAAAATCGACTGAGCGCCTTAAGCGCTTACCTTGGTAGTCCGGTGAAGTTGTGAAGCCCTAGTAAGGCCAATAGCGTAGACAGTTCGAAAAAAAAAAACTTGCGGATATGGAAATAATATTCCACCGGTCAAACGACTAGGCCACCACGACTTTTTAAGACTAAATACTAGACATAAACATTTGAAGTTCCGCCTTTGGTTTCTAATACTAGAGTACAGGTAAGCATTTAGAATAAATTAGCAGGCCTGGCAGACATTGTTCCGATCTAAAAAAAAACCATAACAAATTATATACCAAAACTTTCCTCTTAAACACTTCATTTAATGACGAAAGCAACATGAAAATCCGAACAGTAGTTATTGAGTTTATCGCGAACAGACAGACAGACGCGGTAGGGGAGTTCGTTTTAGACTATTAATGATAATCATAGCCCATGAGTTTTTTTAGTGATATATTTTCAATTAAGTGATATCAGATTGTAATAAGAGTCGTGATCCCAAGAAATAACGAGAATAAAGTATCTTTCATTTCATTAGGTGCAAGATTAGTTTGAACGGTAGTATCTAATTGGGCTTGTGTATGAATAACACGCTTACTAGCGTGTCATGACGTGACATTATAAGTTTATCTCCTGCCAAAAAATAGCGCTCAATACGCCTAGAAAAGTTTTCATTCCAAAAAATCGTCCAGAAAATTATGTTGGCTACGGTACGGTAACATGCGAACATCAATAAAATCAATAAAATATATAATTAATCAGTCCGTAAACCTCTTAGTTAAAACTTTTTTTATATATATCATATAGAAGGCAAACATTGTTACTTCACGTCGGTTTTCAGTGAGAGGGTGGTGCTACCCCGGAAGAGCCGACCCATTCATGCTGAAACCAATAATAGCTTCAGCGTGACCCCACCACCTACAGAACTCGCCTCTAATATCTAAATCCCAAGTCTGTCTCTGCACTTATTTGGATACCAATATAGTCGATATCCAATTTATCTATACCTTAAATAAACATCGATGCACTCTCCCAAACTCAAGCAATCTTCCATTAATATGATTAAATGACCAACTTTACTGACATTTCGTATCTCTTCGAGGTGCAATTAATATACCATTTATACATCCAAAAGGCTCTTGCGTTGATTGCAAGTGAAACCTGTACTAATTGCTTGGCTCGGTTATAAGCACATATACATATTTGTAAAGTAGAAAATAGATAAAATACAATAATAAATACTATTTATAAGTTTCAAATTAAAAGTATAAAAAAGCAGCCATGTCATGTCCTAAATAAAAAAAAATTAGCTGTCACGGGACGCCTGGCAGATGTGAAACATCAAAATTGTTTTGTGTTTTGTATAAGTTATATGCATAAAAGAACAGATTACGACATGGCAGAAATTAACTATGGCATAATGAAAAGATAAAGCTAAAAATATTACAAATTAATTCCATAAAATAATCACTATTTATTTATTTTATTACATAAATATTCATTTTTATCAAATACAAATGTAAAAATTCAAAAAATAGGCGCTGGCGGGGTGTTTTTGGCGACATTTATCAAAGGGCGCTAGGTCGTCGGCGCGTGCCACACAATACTAGTAAAACATGTAACCTACAAAATAGTTAGAATCTTATGTTTATGCAGACAGGGTTGCAAATATTTATGAGTATTTCGTTAATAGTGCAATGTTCGTGTTTTTTTTTTTTTATTGAAGCACGACAAAGTGACTGCACTATGCCTAATGGTAAGCATAGTACAATCCAAAAACAGTGGCGACCACCGAGAGACAGATTATCCATCGCTGCTCGCCGCTGTCATGCCGGCAATAATGACGAAAGTCACCAGGTACTGGATATGCACAGGCTGATCCCGAAACGCGACGCGCAGAAGCGAGTCATTATGACGGGCTTTTTCGCCATGTACATGGTGGTTGCGACCCAGTCGGGCTGTAAAACCCTACTACCCCGCTATCGCCATTGCCTCGTTCGTTATTCAGCAGGGTGCACCACGTACAGGTGAGGTTGGCTTGGGTGTCTCAAGTTTTAAGATGTTACTCGACACCCCTTACACCCCAATAATCATTTGTGTCGCCACGCCAACAATCAGGTTTACCCTTCGCCTATAGATGTTTCACATTAAATATGCGTCGTATGTTCGTAGAAGTAACAAATTTCGTCAATATTTGACCCAGACTTAATAACTTTCGTTAATAAAAGGGACAATAAACCCTTTTGTTTATTAAAAACTTGAAAAAATTATCCTTTGTTTGTTGATTGGCTTCAATTTCGTTTCACTTTCAATACACCCAACGGTCATTGACACTGTGCTGAGAATTGAATATAACTGTTGTATGTTTACACATAATTATGTCAAATATTAAGCACCAATTTTTTTCATTGATTTGAGACAAGAATCGAGTGCACAGTGTCCTCCATAAATATTGCTGCTGTCTAAACAGTCACCTAGTATAGAATGGAAATGCGATCATGACGATACTCTATACGATACTATATACACTCTAAGTATAGAAAATATTACTGAATCGAAAATCTCAAGGAACCTTCGAATATATTTATTTCTTATAATATGATCTGCAATACGTTATTACTTTATTAATATTTTGATAACACAGTGATAATAATGTCATTGACCTTTTGATATTGATATGCATTGATAACCAGTGTCTTTGAAAACAATGTTAGAACTGACTCAACATCTCTTACTTATTATATACTAGCTTCTGCCCGCGACTTCGGCCAAGTGAAATAATTACTTTGGGTTAACGCTAATACGCAGCGGAAGCTCTCAAATGAAAAAACAAACGATTTTGAAACATTCTTCATTGGTACTCCGCTTCTATTGGTCTCAGTGTAATGATATATAGCCTTCCCCGATAAATGAGCTATCTAACACTGAAATATTTTTTTATATTTTATATTAAAAAAAATATATTTGTTACAAATCATAAGAGAAATAAGTTTTTAAGGTGGTAGAACCACGCTGAGGCTATAATTAATTTCAGCATGAACGGGTTGACTCGTCCGGTAGTACTAGTAGTACCACCCCCTCGCAAAAAACCAACGTGAAGTAACAGTGCTTGCATTGTTGCGTTTCGTTTGGTCAGTGAGAGCGCCGGCGGCCCACTTCTCCTCACCCCATCCCTCTCCCAATTCCTGTACCCCTCCCCTTAACAACAAATTAGAACAAACTTTAACTAAGGATCTCTTTGTTGTTTATGAATTTGTTTTTTAAATGTGTCCATAAACTACCAAGGATTGAAGCGTGTCAAACTTTAAACAGTTTAAATATGTTTATACCTAGTTGGATATCCCACTGGGAATAGTTTTCAAAGATTAATCCCTGTTATATATTTGTATGACATTAGCCTATATATGTACAACTTTGGTACGAGTTTGATTGGCAATCAGAGTTGCACAATGCGAACACGTTCGAAGTTGAATCGAGCTCCTGATTCTGGAAACTTCGATCAAGTTTATGAAGCGATATGTTTCACTTTGGAATTTTATTGGCGACACACTAGCATTATACTTCTTAATTTTTTTTATAATGTTCGGGTATTTGACTGTAGTCTCGCCTAATGGTATTAGTAACGTTCAATTATAAAGTATCTGAACGACCGAGCCTAGCTTGGATCTTTAAAAACATTTTTAAATCAAAATAAACTGTTAGATTTGCCTCATCAATTAGCAATTTTCTATAAAAAAAAATATGTATTAAAAAAGATCTTTTTTTTTTATTGTAGCACGACAAAGTGACTGCACTGTACCTGATGGTAAGCATAGTACAATCCAAAAACAGTGGCGACCACCGAGAGACAGATCATCCATCGTCGGTCGCCGCTGTCATGCCGGCCATAATGACGAAAGTCACCCGGTACCGGATATGCACAGGCTGATCCCGAAACGCGACGCGCAAAAGTGAGTCACTATGACGGGCTTTTTCGCCATGTACATGGTGGTTGCGACCCAATCGGGCTGTAAAATCCTACCACCCCGCTATCGCCATTGCCTCGTTCGTTGATCAGCAGGGTGCACCACGTGCAGGTGAGGTTGGCTTGGGTGTCTCAAGTCTTAAGATGTTACTCGACACCCCTTACACCCCTATCTCTCTTATAATCATAAATATTTTTTTAATTAAAATAAACTATTCGGCGTGCCTCACAAAAATATTTTCTTACCAAATAATTAAAAAAATTATCTCTTTTATTATCACTCGGACTCGAACTGGGTTTAAACGGATTTTCGAAGCAACTGATTTCCATCTGAGCTATTTTTGTTTTGACAACGGCGGTGAAATTTACCTTTATGTTCTAGCTATATTTTTATTGCCTGAAATCTCAAATAGATTTTTTTTATGTGAAATAAATCTAGCTAGGTCGATTTATCGTCTCCAAAGCCACCTACACCCTAAGTTTCACGGAAATCGCTGACGCCGTTTCCGAGATCCTGAATATATAACAATATAAATATTTACAAGAATTGCTCGTTTAAAGGTAGATAGATAGCTAGATTAGATAGATATACAGTATAGTTGATCTAGATAAGTTAGTTGTAAGTTCATTACATGTTAATATTAGTTCAGAGGTAGTCGAACTCAACTTTAACTGTGTTAAATATAAGAATCGCAAAGTATCTATACTAATACTATAAAGCTGAAAAGTTGTTGGCTCAAACGCGCTAATTTCAGGAACTACTGGAATGATTTAAAAATCCCTTCAGTTTTACATAGCTCATTTATCGAGGAAGGCTATACGCTATCTATACTAATATTATAAACAGGTAAAATTGTAAGTTTGTGGCGTTGTGACGTTGTACGGGATAATCTTAGGAACCACTGGTCCGATTAAAAAAAAACATTTCAATGTTATATAACTCATTTATCGAGGATGGTTATAGGCTATATATGGACCGTTTATTTTGAAAGTGGTGTAAGTCATTTTCTTTTGTTTCGAGAAAATTAAAGGTTACTATATTTTTATATTGTTTTATCAACATTTAATTTGTTTATATAAATTTGTTTTTGGCTAATTAGACTACGATAACACATATTTATGTGCTGTAAATGGACTTACACCACTTTCAAAATTAGACAATTGTAAAAATCGTTTAATTTCAATTTAGAAAAATCAAATATCGCTTAAAATATACTTCATTTTAATATAATTTTGTTTACAAATACGCATAACAACACATAAAATTTTATTTTAAACGGCAATTACATTGTCATAACAAGATACTGATTACAAGAATTTACTTATTCTCTGCATGTGCTAGTGTTTCAAAATATGCATGATGCACCGGAGGTATATAGGGTAGTAGCTGCTTCATGTTTTTATATTTTTTGTACGTAATAGGTCTGGCATTTTGGTACAAAGACTCCAGGTCGATTTTTTTAAATTTTAACGGTCTTACAGGACGTAGGGATAATAAATTGATAATTTTAAATTCTGCGTCCGTCATCGTTGTTTTATAAAAAATGGTATACGGTGCAATTTTGAGGAACCTCAACTAACATATTTGCAACCAATTGACCTGTTCTCCATTAGTATTTTTTTAAATCTGTTTTTTAATTGCATTCATATAAAATGAATTTATCCTGTTTTCTACATTAAACAAGGAGGAGAAACAATGCAGATCGTCCGCGGGTGAAACCGCGGGACATAGCTAGTATAAAATAAATGAAAAATAACAAAACACTGATCGGCATCCATCTGCTATGCCACCTACTTCTGTCAATTGGACTTACACCACTTTCATAATCGATGATTATGCAATTTCATTTATCGACCGATTTTAAGTTGTACAAAATATGGGATTTTTTTGAGAAATTAAACACGGACTAGTTATATATAAAAAATACATTAAATTAAGCATGAATTACGTGATAGCTCATTTTTCTCAAAAATGGACTTATACCACTTTCAAAATAAACGGTCCATATCATCACGCTAAGACCAAAAGAAGCGAAGTAGCATTGAAGAATAAAAATCGGGTTTTTCGTTAGCCAAAAGTAACTATTCCACGCTAACGAAGTCGCGGGCAGAAGATAGTAAATAATATCACGCTACGACGCTGAGCTCTAATGAAAAATGTGTCAAAATCGGGGGTAACGTACGTATTATTTAAAAATATTTTTATCTTCTACGTAAACGAAGCCAGGAGTTAAACTTAGCGTTAGCCCAAAGTAACTATTCCACACGGATGAAGTCGTGGGCAGCAGCTAGTCTAAGACGAAATCGGTATACGTAAGTACAGAATAAGTCTTCTCAAAGATGTATTGAAGATGAATTGAGCAAATGTTCAATTTCACGCGTAACCGCTGCCTGTCGCCGTGTTGACGCCCATTAGATAAATTGCCAACTATAACGAAGATGTGACTTCAACCAACTCCCACACTTGATCGTGACTTTCAATGCCTAGGGTATAATACCATTCTGTTCATATTACGTCCATATTAAGTCTAGAAAGGTAAAAAAACAATTTTGCTAGAATCCTTGCGAGCGTTAATAATATTTGGAAGGTGGCAGAGCTACGCTGAAGCTATTATTGGTTTCAGTATGAATGGGTCGGCTCGCCCGGGGTATTACCACCCGACCCACAGAAACCCGACGTCAAGTAAAAGTGCTTGCATTGTTGCGTTTCACTCGGTCAGTGAGAACGCTGGGAGCCCACCTCCCTCAACTTCCCACTTCCACTTTCTTCTACAACACAGGCTGGCAACGCACTTGCGACTCTTTTGGTGTTGCTGGTGTTGTGGACGGTGGTGATTACTTAACATTAGATAACGCACCAGTTTGTTTGCCTCCTATAATAAAAAAAAAAAATAGAAGATAAAGTTTATACTTGTCGGTAGAGTAAGTAGGAAAGTGTGATAGGTTAGTAATGCTGTTTCTCTCCAGAAAAAAATATGGCAGTTGTGATTCTACAATCGAAATATGCAAATCAGTAACATCATTAAATATTTATGAATTTGCTATATTAAGCTTTCGAATGATCCCCTCTGTAACATATCGAACGGTCTTTACATACATCTCTTTTTTATAAACTGAACACTTCTCGTTCGATCGTCCATTTAATTTAAAAGTTACGTCGAAGTGTAAAACTTCAGGATATCTACATTTTGATGTGAAATATCTATAGGCGGAGGGTAAACCTGATTGTTGGCGTGGCGACGCAAAACACTAATTTTCCACTATTAACAAAATACTGTAAAATATTTGTAACCCTGTATGTATATACATAACAATCAAATGTTTTTTGGGCCACTCGCTCTGCTAGTGTTACGCGGCACACGCCGACAACCTAGCACCCTTTGATAAATACCGCAAAACACACCGCGACGTCGCGTAGTAAAATTTTTTAACCGACTTCAAAAAATGAGGAGGTTTTATGTTTGGTTGTATGTATTTTTTTTATGTATATTAATCGATATCTCCGTCAAATGTGAACCGATTTTAATGATTCTTTTTTTATTTGGATTGGCTATACTCAAAGGTGGTCCCATATAAATTTGAAAAAAATATTCAACCCCTAATGGGGTGAAATATCGCTTATTTGATTTTCACCCGCTTCGTGTCTACGTATTTTCGTCTACTTGAAACCGATTTCAATATGGGGTGGCAACCACCACACCCACAGTGGTCG